>JAXGGA010003273.1:0-105423 GCA_038373865.1 Uloborus plumipes | reverse complement strand
ATAGTATAGACAAAGAAATGTCGAATTTCGAATAAAAAAACACTTAAAAATATTATGGACTGAGCTAGTTTTAATACTGAACTCCTCAATTATTGTTCTCCTCTATTCTCCACGCAACCGATGGCTGTATTCGTCAATCTTTTTTACGGTCAGAAAATCCAAGTTTGTTTCTGCTAAAAAAGAAAAGAGAAGAAAGGCAAAAAAAAAATCATCACATGCCCGCGAACGTTTTTCAAAAGCTCCTACCGGTTTTTTTTGTCAAATAATCTTTAAATTAGTTTTTAAAAACTAAAAAATATACTTTTAGATGCTCTTGTAGTAATACATCAACATGAATGAAGTGAAAAGGGGGCGCCCCCAAGGCAGCACAAGCACTGCGACCACAGGTCTATTGTACTATAATACATCAACATATAATATAAGAAAAAAAGTTTATATAATATAGTTTAGCCTTTAGTATTAATAATAGTAAAAAATGTATTACTGTTATATTTGCAAAAAAATGCAAATTTTATCGATTATTTAGTTACATACAAACAACTAAAACACTTATAATATTCGTACATCATTATGTAATACAGTTTAGCCTTTAGTGTTAATAATAGTATTAAATATATTACTTTTATACTTGTAAAGAATTGAATTTTATCGTTTATTCAGAGTTACATACATACCCACAAGTGAAACTAATAAAAGCGTATTAAAAAGTTTGAGAAACGCTGGTCTAGAACTAAAATATCAACTGCTGCCATATTACATGTACCTATTATAGATGAATTGTTTAAAGTGCCAGTAGCATACGTGGTGAACTGATTTTCTTCTTGGCAATTGATTTTTATCGTTAAGGACAAAATCTCGTTACGAAGTAAAAATAAGAGTTAAAACTTACGTAGAAATTTCGTTTTTTGTGTTAATGCGGATTTCGATGAACAAAATGTTCATTATGCATTTGAACATTAATTATTCTAAAATAGGATAGACATATCAAATACTTTGCAAAGTGTCAGAGAATAGCCCTTGAGGTAATAATTATTTTGTAATGAGTACAGTGCACAGACACTGAAATTATACTGTCAATTTGTAAAAATGCAATTTTTTTGGAATGTCACCTTGTTTATGATGATACTTTTTCAACCAAATAAAATCCATTAAAATCGGTAAGAAAATGGATACCAAAAACAAATCGATACTTTGAAACTTTTTTTTCCTTTTTTTTTAAATTTTTGTATTTTAAAATTTCGTATAAAAATTTTAAAAATAAAAAAAACTTTTGAAGTTGCATATGAAATTCAAATGCAGTCAATTCTTTTCAAGGTAAGCTACTATACAACTCTGTAGCACCCATAAACATGTGTTATATTGTATTTCAATGTAAATGTTTTGCACAAAAAAAACGGAAAAAAAAAGCTCTCATTGTTTGCTGTATCTGCTGATCTATTTATAGTCCTACTCTAAAAATGAGGATTTATTCGTGAAAATACATTAAGTATATCTCTTTTTTTATTTAACATCTTTAAAAAAAATTAATGCTAGATAGTTATTCAAATCATGCATCAAATTAAAGTGTTAACGAATTTTTTTTTCCATGTTAACAGAAATATTCAACCATGAAATACACGATGCAACCAAAAGTACTCGGAATATTTCGAAAATTCATTCATTCTTCTCGAGAAATAATAGACTAATTATTGTTCTAAAACTTTAACGGGTGTACTTCATCAGAAATTTTTCAATGAAAATTAAATTACATATTCATCGAAGACACTAGTTATGCAGTTGAGGAAAAAAAAGTTTTCGATCATCCTTCATCATAAAAAGCTGAAAATAAGCTGTAAATCAAAAAAATTAGTTCACTTACAACGCGGTGAGAAATTAAATGATTAAAATGTTCATATTTTGTCTAATTTTCAATATTTTTATTTTAAATTTTACTACACTATTTTTTCTTGTGTGCTGCCAAATTTGCTGAAAGTTTGGTAGTTTGATGGAAAACGTGGTGGTTATGAGCTGAAAAAATTCTTTTCAAAGCTTTCAATAGCTGAAAGATGGCAGCACTAGCTATTTGTTCCTCTGCTTTATCCCAATATTTTCTAGTTTGTACAGTAGCCTACGAGGAGAGAGGCGGTGCGTCCATCCTCGTAGGCTATGGTTTGTACAAAGGGGTGCGACATCGAAGAAAAAACATCGATGTTTCAAGACATCGATGTATCGAAATTAAGACATTGATGGTATTGATACATCGACCAGAAAACATCGATGTTTTCAACCATCGATGTTTCAAAACATCGATCTTTTTTTATAAAAATTACTTACACATTTAAATGTACAGTAATACAGTAACTCCCCAATTGCGCCTCTTTACATCACTCAATTAGATTTCTCTTTTGTCTCCTGAAAAACATTAGACGTATGATATCGATGTCAATTATAGAAAACTTTTTTTAGTGAGATAGATACCGCAACTCTTGATTAACTGTATAACTTTTATTTATAGCATATTTTTATGAAACTTTTTCTGCTGAAATTTAAAACACCGTTATCGAAAAAAAATTCTAAAGCAAAACAAAAGCAACGATGTTTAAAAATCGTTGGCCGTAAATCATCGGTAGTAATTAAAAAGAAAAACTATTTTAATACGATAGATATTGCAACTGTTAAAGATGAATCTTGTTTATTGCATATTTTTATTGCTTTTACTGAAGTGTAAAACAGACATCGAAAGAAAAAAATCTGGTATGGACCCCACACTACTTCCTTTTACGTGTAAATTTCTTAGTAGTTGCCTTAAGTGTTAAAAAAAGTGCTTGGAGTGAGCAAGGTAACAATTCAAATATTTACTCCCCTAATCTGCCACGAAACAATGCAAAAAATATTTTGCAATGGTTAATTTTCTAAATATTGCTGATTTTAATATCATTCAGTGAATTTTTCGCAAAATATCGCCAATAGCGCCAAGTTGAACCCAAATTCGAAAAATATTTTTTTCGCCAAATTTGTCGCCAACTTGGCGATATGTCGCCAAGTTGGCGTCAAACGGCGACCAAAAGCTTGGCGACATATCGCCAAGTGGTCGCGCCAATTCATATCACTTGAGTCTGCATTGAAATTAACACTGATTTACCCCAAAAAAGGGGTAAAACACCCCCTTGGGAACATTCAAATGCAACCACAAGGGGAGGTGCACAACTAGACCATCCTCAGAGCCTACATACCAAGCTAGAAGCTTCTACGGCATATAGTTTTTGAGTTATGCGACCCACATACGCACACACGTACATACAGACGTCACGAGAAAACTCGTCGTAATTAACTCGGGGGTGGTTGAAAAAAAATTTTCGGCTGCTTATATGTTGCTAGGTACATATAAACGTGCTGACAGGTCAAAAAAACTAAGGAATTTTCATTCGGGGGTGAGCAAAATCAAAATTTAGACTCAAATTTGAGTGATTTTTTTTTCGCGATCACAATACTTCCTTTACTACGTAAAAGGAAGTAAAAAACATCGAACGCAAAACAGTGATCATTAAAAGACATCGACCGTAAAACATCGATGGAACTATCAAAAACGTCTTCTAACGAGATAAATAGTGGAACAGCTGATTAAAGATATAACTTTTGGCCGCATACTTTGATGATTTTTTTTTTTTTTTTTGCTGAAACATAAAACATTCACATAAAGAATAATAATGAAATAAATAAAATTAAAAAAAAAATGGCGAAAGCAAATTAGAAATTTTTTAGAAACATCGAGAGCAAAACATCGATAATAATCATAGAAAATGTTTTTTAATGAGATTAATACTGAAACTTCTGATTAAGGATGAAAACTTCTTAATGCGTCTGCATATCGCATATTTTATCAAGCATTTTTTGCTGGATTATAAAACATCGACATCGAAAAAAACATCGAACCCAAAACATCGATGTTGGGAAAACATCGACCCTCAAACATCGATGGTAAAAACATCGATGTTTTAGCAAAAACATCGATGTTTCCAAAACATCGACATCGATGTCGCAGCCCTAGTTTGTACTGTTCATGCTGTTACAATAATTTCGAAAATAAAATGAGCAATTACATCGTATCTGCTTACGTTTTTAAGAAACGTAGTAGCTTTAGAATCATTATTTCTTCTTTTCCTTTTTTTTAAGTATCAGACTGTCTAATCTCCATGCTTTGAATTCTATGCTTGTTACGTAATTGTAACTTTTCTTTATGATTGGACGATTTTTTTAAAGATTTTTCCCACAACCTATTACAACACTCCATGCAGTAACAGTAGTCAAAAAATTTCATTTCTTTCATAAATTGCTTATGTTCAAACCTTGAACACTTTATTATACACAAATGAATGGAGAATTAATAAAAAAAATATTAATTTATGGAAATTATTAAAATTGATATGCAAAATTCAAAAGTGTCGAGCAATATTCGTGAGACTGATTCTTTTTATTTAATTTATTTATTTATTTTAAAACCAGTTTAAAAAAAACTAAATACGAATTTTCTACCCCTTCATCGACTGATACATTTGTGTTTATTCCAGTAGATCCTTATTGAAGTTATGGAGTTTAAGAAGAAAAAACAGCTTCAAGTCGCAAGAGAAATTTTGAAACGAGTTCATCTAATTGACGTAATTATAGCAAAAGGCTTAATTTCTAACAAAACAATTGCGGGAGTTGTAAAAGTCTTTAGAACTTATCTCCAACTTATTTAGTTACCCTCAGCTCATGCTCATAGGGTAGGCCATAATTTTTTTCAAAATGGTCTCTGAAAATGAGTTTAATAATGAAAGATTTCTCGTTATCCCGGGCGAAAATTAAATGAACGTGTCACTGGCATTTCATTTTATAACAATGCAATCTAGAAAATCATGGCTTTGAGAAAATTTGTGTGATACGAATATCGATAATTTGGGATTTTTTTAATAGCTTGTTTTCATATGCACTGTAAAAGCTGTATTTTTACAGTATAATACAGCTAATTTTACAGTAATAAACTAAAACGAATAGTTATACAGTATACACTGTAAATTGTTAATTTTATAGTAATAAACTGTGAAATTTTAGTTTATTACTGATAATTTCACAATTTTAAACTGGAAACTCTGCTGCTAGTATTATACTGTTGTTTTTACAGTATAATAAAGCTAATTTTGTGGTAATAAACTGTAAAATTTTGGTAATAAACAGTAAAATTGCTGCTTTACAGTAAAAAACTAAAATTGCTAATTTCACTGTTTATTACTGTGAATTTCGCGGTTTTAAACTGCAACCTCTGCTGCCAGTGTTATACTATAGCAGTGGTCGCCAACCCGCGGCACGAGTGCCACCATGTGGCACGGTAGACCAGTAACAGTGGTACGCGAAGACTTTTTGAAAAAAATCCAAAATGTCGATCTCAAAAATATAGATAACAACTAAAACCCTCAAACTGATAAATGTCATGATATTGTGACAATTAAGTGTCAGAAGGCTGGCTTAAAAATTGTCTGAACTTCCAATATTGCGTAAAGTTCTTAGCGTTATCTTCGGACATCCAACGAAAGCTGTGACGCTACAGACAATGCTTTGTAAAGCATATTTGTGTTTGACCAGGAGCGCCCAGATAGGAGGTCACGGGAGGTCACCGTTACCTCCCAATAGTTTCCATATTCTTCACATTTTGCTGATGATTCGGCAATTTGAAGACAATATTGTAACATTGAGATTATTTGTTCTTTTTAGTTTTCAGAATTGTTTTTTAAAAGATGCCTAATGTTTTTTTTCTCTCTAAATGTTATGCATGTACGACGTGTGTACATGCTTGTATTTTAGCATTCGGAAAAATTGAAGCTTCATTCGGCAAATTGATAATTTTCCCCCTCCCAAAAATTTTAGTTCGGGGCGCCCCTGTGCTTGACACGAATGAAACTTTCGATGCTGCAGAATGGATTCTTGCACTGCAATAGTTTCAACAACGGGAGATAAAATTGAAAAAAAAAAAAAAAAAACTGTGTAACTAAAATTAAGAAACTAGATTGGACGAAATTCGGTATGGTTGCACAAATGAACACCCTTAAATTGTTTTTCTTACATTACTTGAAAATAATTTGGGGAAAAAACTTTAAAAGTATCGTCGAATTACTTATCACGAACTCCTTGCCAAAGAATGAGACTTTTTCTCTGCTGGTGACCCTGTAGAGTTCACTGAAAAACAAACTACGAATTAGAGCTCTGAATGTTTTGTGAACTTTTCCCGGGAGAAAGAGGAGTGTACGGTAAGTTACTCCTTCATTAAAATGTGCAATAGCTATCCAAAAGAAAAATAGTCATAAGATTTCAGAATTTTAGGGAGTGTGTTTTCAAAATATCTGGAAGGACAGCAATGAGGACTTGCTACTTAGAAATGGAGAATAGCAATCGAATTCAGATATGCCATCTTTTAATATCCTGCGTTTAAGTAATCTAAATTTAAGATTGTGCAAAAAAAAAAAAAAAAGTTTTCCTAAACCAGTAGAGGCCATCTACATTCTTTTATAATGAAACTTCAGTTTCTTTCTCTCTACTTTGGAGAAAAAAGAATAAAACGTTAAAAGTTAATGCTGAAAGTATCAATCAAAATTTAATAATTTATCAATGGTAGGTATATGAAGAAAATTTTACACCTATTTTAAGTATTCATTCAGAGTTATGTTTGATGATTTTCAGGATTATATAAAAAAAAATGCTGATATTTTCAAATTCTTGGTTTATTTCTCTGCAAGACACTACTTGTTATCCTTCTGAAATCCAAATGGGAATTACTGAACTTTTGCATTGGTTATCAAATATAAGAGCTTACTTCAACAGAAAGTCACCCACGTTGTATAGAAATTTGGAAATTTGTAACAACAATTATTTTCCACATTTACAAACTTTAGCCGTCTGATGCTGTTGTAGATTTGGCTAAAAATACGCTTCTAAACAAATATTTTTTGTCATGAATGCAGAAAAATCTAAATATCGTTGAATATTAGTTGTACTTAAAACAGTTAAATTTCTTAGGGTTCTCAAGAACTAATCCTAAAATTAAAGACTTGGTAGAAAAGATGCAGACTCATAAATCATATTAAGTACAGACCGTTTAATTTTTAGAATAGAATGTTTTATGTTATTTGTTTCTATTTTAAGCATAAGCCAACTGACAGAATCTATAAAAATGTTCACTAACGATAACTCTTAAGTTCGGACTTGTTTTATCTTAATCATCATTTAGATTTAAATTACTCAGATTTACGAGAAAAAATATTTCATTTGAGTAAGAATTACATAATCAGCCAGCATAAAATCTATTTTTAACTTAAAAAAATCAATTTGTTGGAAAAACACAATATGGCACGCTGAGTTTTTTCTCTCCAGATCGTGGCACTCTCCCTAAAAAGGTTGGCCATCCCTGTACTATAGGAACAACAGCTTATTTGTGTAGTGTGTAAATAGTCTGAATTC
Source organism: Uloborus plumipes (assembly GCA_038373865.1). NCBI lineage: Eukaryota > Metazoa > Arthropoda > Arachnida > Araneae > Uloboridae > Uloborus > Uloborus plumipes. Next base: position 97,956 of record JAXGGA010003273.1, on the reverse strand, counting down.
TACATAATGTGTAAAAATTCACATAAAATTGAAAAAAAAAAGTACAAGAGTTGATCTGCCGTGAGTTTTCATGCAATTAGAGTATTGAATCCCATTTAAACAAATTTCAAGGGGCAGTGAAATCCTTTTCACTGTAAAAAAATCTCGTTATGCCGATCTTGCGTTGCTGAAGCTGTAACCACTCAGGTATCCGGAGTCGAATAGACAATGCTACCCGATTTAAGGCCGTAAGATATATCTTCCGTTTTACAGAGCACCACTAAAGTGAAAGTTCGTTTTAGCCCAGACAGCATGCGATAGCTGGAAGCAACATCAGTAAACATTTCGATGATTTGGATCCAAAGCAGAAGCCGAACAAATCCATGTTCAGACATCTCCAGGGGTATTGATTTGGAATGGGAATCTGACGGACTTTGTTACCACGGCATGTTTAATGTACCCCAGTTGCCCTTAGAGAACACAAATGGTCTATGGTTGCATCGAATCCGGTGTACTCTAGTTCTAGTCAAGAGTCCAACATCTTACTAATCAAGCTGACACAAGCTACCAATATTAAGAATGTTGATATTGTTCCTTTGTGATGGGGATTTTAAAATTTGCCGCTAAAACGAGATTTTCGATGTAACAGACTTTATCAAACGGCATTTAACTGTATGTGTTCACTTGAAACGTAGCATTATAACACAGTAAAAAATAAATGTTGTTTTACAGTATAAAACAACTAATTATAGTAATAAACTGTAAAAGATGCTAGTTTTACAGTAATAAACTGTGAATTTGCTCATTTTACAGTACTAAACTGTAAAATTGCTAATTTACAGTAATAAACTGAATTTGCTCATTTTACAGTACTAAACTGTAAAATTGCTAATTTTACAGTAATGAACTGTAAAATTGCTAATTTCACCGTTTATTACAGTGCATTTTGCAGTGTTAAACTTTAACATCTGTTGTTTTTACAGTATAATACAGCAAAATTTCACCGCAATAAACTGTAATTACTAACTTTACAGTAAGAAACTGTTAAATTGCTAGTTTTACAGTTTAATTCTGTGCATTTTACAGTTTTAAATTGGCAAGTCGGCTGACAGTCATTTTTCGCAGTGAAACTTTTATCATCGTTTAATACAATAACATCTGGATATCTTTCTGCAGCATGTTTATGTATTTTGAAAGTAAATTCCGATACGTAACCTTTCGAAAAGAAAAAGCTCTCCAGATTTCTTTTCAGAAAAATGTGGAAAAAGATAAAATCCAAATGAAATCATTCTACAATAAAGTGCAGAGAAATTTAACTTGAGGTGAGATACATCCCCTCCCTCCGAAAATTTGGTCTTTTTCGTCCTCCCATTCCCACATACCACACTACCCGCTGATGTAGTTAAAGTAACTTTTCCCATTCTACGTGAATAGAATTGAATTCACTGCCTGACGTAAGGAGAGCTTTTATTCAGTACAGCTGCTGAAGTACTGGATTTCGAACACCTCGAAATGTGGTGCTTAGAAGTCAGCATTTCACAGCTTACTGATATTTTAAGCACCTCAAAATGAGAAATTCTCTCCAGTTCAATTTTAGTGCTATACGAGATTTCGACTTTGCCCCTGTGCAGTGTGCTGTAGGGTGGGCCGAAAATGACTTTTTTTGAAAAAGTTTTGTATTTAGATAAAGTTTTGTTTTTTGAGTTCACCTACATCGGTGTTTTTTTTTTTTTTGTAGAAACGCGAGTTTTGACAAAAAAGTCCGTTTTTTATACCTCCATTAACAGCTTGAGAAGCTTTCTTTCGCCATTTTCTTTATGATTACTATTATTGTTACTGTTTCATAGCAACCACGTTTTATTATAACAATGGATTTCATATTTAATCACATCAGCGTAAATCTAAATTTTTAGGGCACTAAGCAAACGAGTTTTAGCAACGTTAGAATTATTATTGTTTTTGAAATGATAAAGAGATCCATCAAATTAGAGCCGCTATATAGACAGGCCGAGGCATCAAGCTTGAGTTGAACCACTTTGGATCTATTCATTAACTTTTACTTTCAATTTTTCATTGTTGCCGAGCTAGCGTTACCAGAGTAAAGTTTCCAGCACTGCCAAGCTTTGCCAAATGCACGTGCCATTAATCATTGCTCATGGTAAAAATTTCCAAAACGATATACTTGTCAATAAAGACAACCATTCATCAACCGGTGCACAGTGGAGTATTTGAGTGAAAATCCTGGCCAAAAGTCGAAAATGTAAAGTATGGTCAATCTCACACTTCTATTCGTTTTCGGACAACTGATAAGACACTACGTCATAATATACAACGTAAAACCCCTTCCACTTTGATTAAGACCCACACGAATGCTTCAAACTCAGTCGATGCGGAATCTGCGCTGCTGTTTTCCTGGAAGCTTCGTTTGTTGCTTACATTCAATGCGCTTTATTCGGTGGCTTATTCCGAAATTATATGAAAAACACTAATGAATATTGAAGATGAAGGTATGTACTTTAATATGGATGTGCAATCCATGCAGAATTTGCTTCGGGAAATATTTTTGTGATAGTGTTTTACACAATTTTAAAAAAATCGCTCTATTTTCAGTAATTTTTTTAAAAAGAAAGGTTTTTATATGAGTTCCGGGCATTTTCGGAAGCAAGTTCGGGTATCAAAGCTTAAGGTTCCCTTAAAACGTATTTGAAAAAAAAAGTTGCCCCTTTTTGCCCCATTTTGCTTAAAATAGGTTTAAACTGGATGAAGTAAATTTACGTTTTTTCTTTTGTGTTTGTACATGTTCGTTTTTTTTTTTTTTTTTTCAGGATCTTCTAGGAAGTTTATAGAAATCACAAATAAATCATTGTATGAGATAATTAAAAAGTGTCCGTCTAAAAAATTAGACGAAAAAGTTATGTATTTGCAGAATTTTGGGTCAAAAACTCCACTGAGGGGAAGCAGAAAAATTTTTGGTTTCTAGTGCTATATAACATTAATATGTGTAGGTAATTTTCCCTTATCTTTGGCGATTTATGTAAAAATTGCTTTGAGTTGAAATAAAAAAGGAACGGTTTAACGAATCTTTTCGAACTATAGCCTTTGTTACTCCCTGAGAATGTACCTTTCATATGCTGAAAATGTTTTTCAAATAGGTGCATGGTTTCGGAGGTTATTTAAGATACAAAATCACCCTTCCTCTTTGTATTATTCGAAAAGATTTATTTTTGCAACGAAAAAGGATTCATTAAAACATCAAAATATTTGCCTGCAATTCTCGTGGCCTTTTTTTTTTTCTTTTGTTCAAGGTTAATTTGTCAGGTCAAGTCGTTTTTTGTAACCTAACGATTAGAAATTATAATCAAACTTTTTTCCTCATATTTAAGCAACGTTTTTGACAGAATACTGGAATTGTTGAACTACTTTTTTGGGAGAGGGGGGGGGGTAGAGGAGGCAATGTACTAATTACATTCCGTCAAAGGAAAAAATACATCGAATAAAATACGCTTACTTATTAGCTTTCGCTTCAAACAATTCCTCGTCAGCTTCTGGCATGTTGCCAGCTGCTGCGAAACGAAAGTAAAACCATGGTGAAACACGATGAAAATTTTTCCTTCACCTCTTTAAAAAAATTCACTAAAAATCAATGAAGCAAGATAACTTCACCGTTTTTGCTTTAAATGATGGTGACATGTTTATATTGTATCCTTGAAAAGTTTCAGAGCAATAACACCATTAGATTCTCGGATGCAGGAATTTTAATTTACATTGATTGATTAATTGAAAAACGTCGAAAAAGTGACCTATCTTTGACAAATCCTGAAAATTCGGTAAATTACGTTAGAACTTCAAACAATTTAGACTTTTAAAGAAATTGAATTGCTCCAAATGGTGATGTATTTTTTTCTTCCTACGTTCACTAGAAACCTTTTTGCGGTCGTAAACCCGCAAAATTCAAAACCATGGATAAAACATTAAATAACTTTTTTTCTAAATTAAGTTTTAAGTTACAACATCTGACCTTTTAGACACTTTGTTGACCAAGTTTCATAGCTGTACGCTGGGTAGCTTTGCTGTACAACACCCAAACGCACAGAAGGATATTCCCTTAGAAGAGCGAAAATTCCAAAATAGTTTTGGCCAGGATTTTCAGTTAAATACTCCACTGTGCGGCGGAAAAAACATAACACGCGTTGGATCGGAATGGGCATAAAAATGCTTTTCAAGTTCCATCTAAATAAGTACTTCGAAACTTTAGAAAAAAAAACACGATTTTACAAACCTCTTTTTTTTTTTAAACCAAGCTGGGCTCGGTCGCCAGGTACTAATCTATAAATAAAACAAAGAATATGTATGTTTATGTATAAATGTGCACCTTATACAAATCCACAGTTTACGTCGGATCTGGACGAAATTTGGCAGGGAGATACTTGGGTCGTAAGGTGGTTTTTGAGCGGGAAAAGAGTACCGATCCGCTCGAATTTTGAGGAAAGGACTTCAAAATGGCTCTACCTAGCGAAATACTTATAGGATCTTCTCGATTTTGGTCTCATTCGAAAGAACGCAAAAAATACCTTTTAGGAAAGTCTCCTTCTAAAGGTTTTCAAAACCACTAATCGCTATCTTCACCCTGCAGAAAGATATGGGCATTTGAAAATTTGAAATATCCAATTTAAATTGGATTTTTGAAAATCGTCTGCACGAGCGCAAAAGAAATTAAACAGCATGAAATAAATTATTGATAACAAAAAGGTGTTGCCATTTTGTTCTTGAACATAAACAAATAAAATTCTTGCTTTTGCTTTTCCTGTTGCGGGGATTTAAAAGCTTTTTTAGCGATTGATTAATTTTTTCGTACTGCGTTCTAGCAAACTATTGACTTTAATTTAATCGGGACTTTTAGACACACGCGTCAGTTGACATGACATTTTTCCTCAAGATAAATCCCGTGCATAGCCGGGCCAAGTAGCTGGTAAATAAATAAATTGTTGCCTGTTATAAAAAGTGAAGTACGTGTTAGGTCCGTAAAAGTTTAATATTTTCTGCATTAGAAATAATGATGATGCTTGCCTGGTATGAAAAATGAACTGCGTATTGAGTCGGAATAATTATAACCAACTTTCTGCCTATGCGAAAAATATGAAAAGACAGAGAAATAAAATAATGATGATTGTTGCCTGCAACAAAAAATGAAGACATTTAAATGTTCATGTAAAACATGATAAAGAAATAATCATAATATTTTACCAACATTTTTTGTGTGCTAATGTAAACAGGGGCGTAGGAACCGGGGGAGCTGGGGGAGCTCGGGCTCCCCCTGGAATAGTTCAGAGAGGCTCAGCTCGCCCGGAAAAATTCCCTTACTAAAACTTTCTTTTTGTAGGACATTTTTGGTGAAGCACAAAGGAAAAATCATTTGGGAAGCTTGTTTGGAGGATGAAAAGTCAGCAGTATTTAATTAACTTTTACTGCTTAAAGTGCACAATTTGTGATGTGTTTCTTAAATACCAATTTCAATCCGTATTTATTAGTATTACCTGGAATTAAACAATTGTTATCTCTTTTAAAAGGTGCATTGGACGAGAAAATAAAGACAAGATAATTATTTTCAATTTTGGTAGAAGTGCATTTTTTAAAAACTTTTTTCTAAAATTAAAGAGTTTCAGCTACGTATTTATGATTTACACGTCCAAGAATTTGTAGAGGAGAGTCCCAAACGTTCCTTGTTCTCAAAATCATCAAAAATCGTATAAAAGTGCATTTTTAAGGTTACAGTTTTGAAAAATTAACAAAGATGATTTTACTATCCCAGTTCCTGCCCCTAATGAAACCAAACATGGCCTAAAATTTGCTTTAAAGACAAAAATTACTAAAATTTGATTTAAAAAAAAATCTAGCCTCCAAAGTCACCAAAAATCGTAGAAAATCATTTTTAAAAGGAACTACTAGGGAATTTTTCCGGGAAAAAAGTTCGAGACTGCCTATTTCTGAGCAAAGCATCTAAAACTAGGTGCGTATAAATTTCGTAAAAGTGTAATTAAACTTGTCATCTTCTGGCAGAATAGTAATGTTTTTAAATTACTTTTATTCACAAAATTTTTCTATCTAAACATTTATGACTTATGAGTGTAAAGGGTGATTGTGTCTTGCTCCTCCCCCCCCCCCGCCTCCCCAGAAAGCGCCAAGCTCTGAAGCTGTACCGGGCTCCCCCTGTTTTTGCAAAGTTCCTACACCACTGAATGTAAAATATGATAATGTTCCTTGTAGCAAAAATGGAACAAAAAATGTGTTGTACCTGAATAACAGTAAAACTGATGGCATCTCTAAGTAACGGAAAAAATACCCTTGACGTTTAATTAAACATCATACATGCTAAAAAAACTAATATAATTATTATTTAGAAACGCAAAGAGAGAATGTGATCTAAATTGTGAAACTCTTGGAGCCAAAATTGATATAAGTATTTAAGTTACAGTTACTTTTGTTATCTATTAACTTCACTGAAATTGAATTTTCAACATTTTTGACGTTCTACATAAAAAATCACTTTAAAAAGAGAAGAAATTTCTCCCTTTTCCTAAAATCAGTTTCTATAGAGCGTTTAAAGTTTTCTTAGAACGTAAGAAAAGATTCTCGGCAGGTTGAAACGAACAGAAAAATGGCCGAATATAAAATCCTGCGTCGTAAAGAAAGAAAGTTGAAGTAGTAGTGAACGTTTTCAGTGGGATAGGTCAGAGGGAAATAAACGTTTTCTGGGAGAACTGTGAAAAGATGTGATTATTCCAGAACGTTGGTTCATTTTTATGGTTCTCTGGGAGAATTTGTTCCAGGATATCGAGCACAAATCGGGCCAATCTTTGCCCGGGCGAAAAGGATGTAGAATTTTATTTCTGGAGTGGAGTACGGTGTAGTTTTCTTTCTTTCTTCTTCTTATGTAGAGTACATGCATACTCCCGAAATATGAATTCACACCTTTTCCTTTTATTTACTTACAATAGCATATATTGGATTAAAAATAAACTTTGTTTTTATGACACTGTTAAAGCAGCAGAAACCTAAAATGTCGTTCTTCTAAAATAGTCTTATCAGATTGAAAAATTCTTGCAAATTTTGTGCGTTATTATGTTGATTATTCTAATTTGAGTCTTATCTGTTCCTTATTTTATATAGGGTACACCAGTAGTCGACCACAATGACATAAAACTCCTTATGAATAGTACATTTTTAATTCAAAATCAGATATGACGCATTCACACATTCATGTGTCTATCCTCAATCACTAACCAGAGGCAGTTAAGTTTTGGATACTAGTTTAATAAAAATAGTTTTTTGAGACTCACATGTTTCATTACTGACTATTTATTAAATGCCGAATTCAATATTTTGAAAGTTCCTTTGTAATTGCTTCTTTTATCAATATGTTAAGCACGAGAAAAAATATTACACTACCTTTACTCTTTTTCGTTTTCTGCAGTACTCGTGATTGAAAATATTTTTGTAGTATCTATTTTAACTTAAAACAGGTGTGCCATTCAAAGTTTTAACCCAATTTCGTAAGACCGTATGATCAACTATTAAAACGTCAGAGACTGGAAAGGGCAAATGAAACGCCTTAAGTAATTTTAAATGTTCTGGAGTCTTTGAAAATCGTTAAATTTCCCTTTTTGAAACTCCTATAAAAATTCATTTAATTGTATTTCTTATTAAATAAATAAACTATGAATTAACTGAATGACCAGAATATTATTCTCTCGTTAATTATCTTTTAGGTTTTTACACCATTTCTTTTAAACGAGTTTATGCGATTTATACTATTAGTCATTTTATATCATTAAGTGTTGTGTCTGTTGGTGAATTGGGGAACTGATCAAAAACTACTATGTAACTACACTGAAAACTGACGTAAGCAAGTGATGATGCGTTAATCTTTTCTCGTCCCTCGTTCTTCCTCTCTGTCAATTAATGTCAATCGTTGTTTAACTACAAAAAAAAAAAAAAAAAGATTGATCTTAATTTGCAAAAGAATGTGGAACATTTATAAGGATTTTGTTTGTCTATTTTTCCAACATATTTTTGAAGTCCCAATTGCCCGATATAAGGCCTCAAAATGCAGTTTACAAACTTTTTTTTTTTCAAAAATTTCTCCGAGGGAGATACCCCCGGATCCCCCAAAATAACGTGTATTCTACCCCACTTAAAAGAGTTAATTGCTCTCTTGATACTCCTATCCCAATAAGGTCAGTCAAAAAATATTAACAAGAAAAAAAAAACACAAACGAAACAGCATGGTGTGAGGACTCATAACCTACGAAAATGAATGTGTGTTTGGACAATGTGCGAACTGGGCCCTCTCCGAATTTCATTTTTTATGCGACCTTAACTGATATAGTCAACGGTAATGAGAGGTTGAAATTTAATTAGTTCTTGTATTTTTCCCCAAAAATTAATGAAATTTAAACGAAATATATTTTTTTCTCAAATCAAAAGTTTTCAATTTTAAATGAGGAATAAGAATGCAGCCATAGAACTACTTATTTGCTTTTAAGTTTTAATGTTATACAATAGATGGCAGCATCAATTGCAGATCGCAAAAGGCAAAAAGGACATTTCTGTCAATGAGATTTTTACAGAAATGACGAGATGTATAATTTATGACCCTATTATTACACATATAAATTAAATTCCTCTATGCTCTTTTTCTATAGCCCAGTGCTCTGGATTTTTTTGAATTCAATAAATGGGTTTATGAGTGTATTCCAGGGGCGATTACTGTCAATTGAAATGATAATTTATGTTTGGAGTGTGACGTAAATGGACGTTTATTCTTTTGCGTCAAAAAATAATTTCATTCTTCTTTCTGCTGTTAGTCATTCAGGGATAAGAGCATTTTTTGAGCTCATAAAACTTAAATGTTAAGCTTAAACCTCTGCGCCAGTTATTCATCATGAAACCGTAAAGCAAGTCTGAAAAAAAAAAAAAAAAAAAAAAATAGTACACGTATCGAAATTACTAGACCCAGGGGCGTTCCGAACCGAACTAAAATTTTTAGGAGGGGAAAAGAGATCAATTTGCCGAATGAAGTTTCAATTTTATCGAATGATAAAATACAAGCATGCACACATCGCTGCTTGAAATGAACAGTGGCACATCTGCAAAAATCAAGTTTTTTTTTTTAAATTACCGTAAAGTCGGGTTACTTGGACCCTAAGGGGTTACTTGAGCCCATTGCAGTAAAATGATAAAATCTAGGTTTGGTACTTATTAGTTGAAGACTTGCACGTAGTTCCTCGTTTCTCCTCTAGGTAGAAGCACTCTGCAGTCTCTAATGCTAGTACCAAACCCAGATTTTATCATTTTACTGTGGGCTCAAGTAACCTCCTTGTGGGTCCAAGTAACCCGACTTTACGGTACATAAAAAAATTCAATTTTTTTTACTCTTTCTTGTAGTAATATCGGCATATCTCTAGTTTCAAAATATCACGCAGCAATCGTTAGTGTCGTTGTGCATAGTTATTTTGGCACGCTTCTACTAGTAAATAACGACACAGCCGCCAATGCGTCAGTTCTGAAGAAGTGCTTGGAGGAAAGTACCCTTAATACCATTTTACTTCAAAATACCGTTTTACTGCAAAAACTTTGAAACGCTCTAGTGAAAAGTAGTGTTTTGCAAATATGCCACTGTTCAATTCAAGCAGTGACTTGTCTCACATGCCGTATTATATGCCATACCATTTAGTGAGACAAACATTAGGCATCTTTTAAAAACAATTCTGAAAAGTGAAAATAAAGAATCTGAATATTGTGATATTGTTGTCAAATTGCTGAATCGTCAGCAAAATATGTCGAATACGGAAATTATTGGGAGGTCACAGTGATTTCCCGTGACCTGCCATCGGGGCGCTCCTGGCTAGACCTCTTCTTCAGCGAAAGAAGATGGTACTATGAAAGCTGTATTGGACAAATTTGTCCCTTTCTTCCCAGGAATAATGTCTCACTAGCCAAGAACTCTAAAAACAGAGATCAAGAGCACCCCTAAACAGAGAGAAATACCCCAGAAAAAACAACATCTCTAAGCATTGAATGGCGCTGTCGGTGCAAATTATGTATTTGGCTTAGTATTGAATCCTGTGCCTGCATTTTATTTATTTATTTTTTTTTTTGTACTGTGCGGAAACTGATACGAACAAATTCGGGTTAATTTCGAGAATGCCATTTCGCTCAGTCGCACATCTAGAGGTCCAAAATTGACAGATAAAATTAAAAACAATAAAAATGGTCCTGTTTCGGAGTTTCTCTTAAAAGAAACGAATTGAAGGAAGCGAATTTTTTAAACCTTTCATGCACGTAGAAACTTAGCTTCGCGAAATGGGAAAAGGAAGTACTGAATTTATTACATAGGGTGTTCCCGTTTAATCTGCAAGACATTCATTTTTGCAATCGTTCGGTCTAGATGCATACTTCCAGTTGCCAAAATGCTCGAAATGTGGTGCAGCGTTAAAGATGTTAAAAGTTTGAAGAGAAAAAAAAAATAGTGAAAACATGCGAAATCTAACTTTTTATATCGATTCAATGAGCTCTGTCAACTAACTTATGTTTTGGGGAAAATCTCCTTTGAAAAATAATTCCAACACACACAAAAAAAAAAAAAAAAAAAAAAAAAGATTTGAGATTAAATTTTAAAGGGATATTCGAGTTCAAAGTTTCATGAATTTTCAAAAAGCACACAAATAAAAAAAAATAAATAAAATAAAAAAAATTCCAAAAGTGTCAACGATCTTGGCCACTACTGTATCCATAACCGTATATTCTAAACCGTAACAAAACTCTACTTACGTTTTCTTCCATATTTCCTAAAATCTGAAAAGAGGGACAAAAGGAAGAAAAACATGAGGCAATGCATCTTCTTCTGACGATAAGACAAAGCAAACATCTCGAATAGAACAAAAGGAATGTTTTAGAACAGACTTCCTTGGAAGACGATGGCGGGAAGATCCATTCCATTGTGAGCGGAGTTGTTCTTTTGAGGATTCTGTAAGTAACCTTTTTCGAGTGGAAGAACAGGGTCATCCCCTTGAAAAGATTTCTTCGTTTTCGGTGGTGTTGTTTTCACGGTTTGCTCTAAAGAAATAGAAACAGTTCAATGGGGGTGTAAACAAAGTTCGATAGTTGGAGAAAGGAAGAAGATGAGAACATTGTAAAAGAGGTTTTTTTTTTTTTGGTCCTTCCAAAATTGAAACGAAAAATGCCGGAAGCATGAAAGGGCTCAGAAGACGTATTTTAGGCATAAAAAGTTCTAAGATGAGAATTGTGTTGCCATTTAATGCACTTAAAAAACAATCATGTAAAGCAATAGAATGTAGATCATGAAATCAAATTTTATTGTTCATACAGATTTCAAGAGAAAGATGTTTGGTAAAACCCTTCTCGAAAAAAAGTCTGGCTACGACCCTGCTTTCTGGCATTGGAAAAAGACAGGTATCTGCATTACATTGATACTTTCAGCTTTTCCCATGCTAATGTTTTCTACTCTTATTTTAAGTGTTTCTTGTTCAACAAATTTAGTTAAATCCATTGATAGCCCTGACAATAAACGTTAATAACAATCAAAATCGGGTTACTTTCTTCAGAAAAAAATGAGAGAAATGCCTTTCTGACGCTATCCACTGTCATAAAATCATCTACTGGATCTGACATCCGAGCTAGATCAAATGGATAAAGTTACAAAGCGCGATAATAGCTTAAAGAATCGGATATTGCATTTCATTTTTGGACGTGACCTAATCCCAGAAGATGTGCAAGACGTGATTTCGATTCAAATGTCTCAAAACGACATCATTTTTTTGTGTCGTTGCCTTTGCGTAACTGCAATGCGTCTTGGGCCCTTTTGGCTGTTTCAGCACTTTGCAGAAATGTTTAATCACAATAGCATTCATAATATTTTGGAATTAGTAGGGGCATTTCACGGTATTTGTGACACAGGGGTGTCCCTAAGAAAACTTTTTAAAAGTTTAAAATTGTTATATATGTTGAAAAAGTACATTCTAAAATATATAAATATCATATTGTTTTCATAGTTCACTTTACTTTATGTTTGTTATTGCACTCGGAACATTGAAAATGCAATTTTCCCTGTTACGGACTCTACATTGAATTTTTCTTTAAGAACTAAGCTTTTATTCCAATTATTGTTACGGACTCTACAATCATCATATTCACAATTCATATTTTTTATAGGATGCACTTTTTGATTTAAATTGCTAGCTATATTAGAGGTGAGCCTTTAGTTTATCTGTCTCAAGTACCAGTTTTGGCTTAAAAATCGGTTTAAGCCAGATTTAAAGAAGAATTCAATGTAGAGTCCGTAACAGTGAAAATTGCATTTTCAATGTTCTGAGTGCAATTACAAACATAATATAAAGTGAACTATGAAAACAATATGATATTCATATACTTTAGAATGCACTTTTTCAATATATATATAAATTTTAATTTTTAAAAAAGTTTTGTTACGGACACCCCTATGTCACAAATACCGTGAAATGCCCCAGTATTCGATTAGTCTTGTGATTACTCCCTTATTATTTGATTAAAAGTTGAACATGAGCAAATAGCACAGTGTAGCTCATATTTTCCTTAACAAGCGTCAAGGTTTTTTTAATAGTCTACTGTAAATTTAAAGTTTGCTTAATCAGTTTTAGCAACAACTAGGGATGCACTGATTAATCGGTAGTACTGATTAATCGGCCATAATCAGTCATTTAGCCGATTATTAAAAATCGACAAAATTTTGCCGATTAATCGGTGAAAAAATATTTTTTAAATATTGTTTTTTAAAGTAAGCTTTCAACAAGAAACTATGATAAGTAATTTTATTAACAGTAAATACATGCAATTTCTGCAATCCTTAATATAGTATGCAGTATGAAAGTGTACACACTGAAAACAAAACAAATAGTTCATACAGTGCATAAAACTGAATGGAATATTGGAAGATAACCCTTACAGCTGATATTCATGTGACACTATTGAGAACAATTAAAATTCCTAAACTTTTAACATTTGATTCATAATCAAATTTTTTCAATCAACCGGCGAAAAAAGGGCAGTTTCGGTATGCTTTAAACAAGAAACTACGATGAATAAATTTATAAACAAGAGATAAAGAATTTTCTGCGAATATGAGTATAACATGTAGTACGAAAGAATAGTGACTAAAAATAAAACAAATAATTAAATGAATGGAACATAAAATAATCCTCTCAGTTGATTTCCAGACATATTTGTTGATTTCATTGCAATTTCTCCATGGTTTACGCATTCATTTTTCGTGCATAGTTTTTAACAATTTTATTAATTAATTCGTATGCATAATTTTCTGATGCATTTTAACACGTTTAATGCTGACCTCATGACAATGGTAGCCACCATCGGGCTGAAAAATTTTTTGTTGTCTAATTTACCGATTCCACTCCATTTTTAATGTAGATAAAGCGGAAAAATAATTTAGAAATTGTTTTTTAAATATTCAATTGAGAAAATTTAAAGTTCTCCCCCAAGAGGACAGCCGCCCGCTACGTGAACCTGTTGTCGTCCTTCCAAGAGTTCATATGAGCTCCTAACGTGTTAATAATGAGTAGTAAATACAGTGAACTCTCACTTATACGCTGCCTCATTTATGCGCCTTTTTCACTTATACGACGATTTTAAATGGTCCCAGCACATACCATAGCAAAATAATGATAGTATCATTCGTTTATGCGTCGCTCTAAAGATAAATATTTCACTTATGCGCCGAATTTTCCCTAAAATGGAAAAAAATATATTTAATTTCTTTAAAAATGCATTTTTCTTTACTTTCTTCTTTAATCTTTCGCCTTTATTGCTTTATTGCTCACGAAAAGCGGTTTTTTTTCGCATGAATTTGAGTTCTGAGAGGGACAGTTACCTATTATGGATCGTTTTAAATAAAGGAACAGTTTGTAATTAGGTATGCTACCATTTTTGTTTTCTCTTTATCATTGTAGTTGCGTTAAAGTAATTGCCAAACCCTAATATGTCCCCTATCTATAGAAACATTTTTATTCATTCTCTCATTAGAACCTATGTTGCGTTTTAGTCCTTTAAACAGGCTTGTTCACTTATACGTCTCCCTCACTTATGCGCCTTTTTCTGTTGATCCCTTGGGCCGGCGCATAAGTGAGAGTTCACTGTAGTATAAAGTAGTAAGTTACCGCCCCTAAGCAAGGGCTAAGGCAGAAACATGCATTGCACCGCTAACTCGTTCATTCCATCCAAGGACTGCAGTTTGGTGCTTTTTAGCACTGCTTTAAATTTACGAGCTGTACCGTACCAATATGCGGTATCTCGCTGGTGTTCTAATTTCACATTAGCTACCAGTTTTTTTTTTTTTTTTGGCTCTCTTTGCTCTATAACAGGGCTTCTGTCTGCAGCTCGGTTTAATACCTATTCGTGGCTGATGAGTGCTAAAAAGTACGAAACTGGAGTCCTTGGATGGAATAGCCGAGCTGGCGGTGAGGTAAATGGTGTTCAGTTTTGATATCAGTTGCAAGTTATTTTTAATTTATATACTCATTTTTGATGTGTCCTTATATTTTTTTTCCCATGGCTATGCAACAAAAATACCGTTTCTTATCTTATTTAACCCATTAATGACTGACATTTTTTTTCCAAAGATATTTTGTATACTGGTTACAAACAGTGTTTAATGGACGGGAAAAATAATTAAAAAATATATTATGTAAAAAATATTTTTTTTTATTAATTAAAGAAAAATCGTCCTTTAAAAGTTACGATAATTCCCAGAGTGTACATACTTTTTTTACTAAATTTTTTTTCTGTCTACGAATTAATATTTAAAAAGACATTTTATGAGAAGAAATGAAATCAGCAATTAACATAAACTGGGAAACGGGTTATAACTTTAAAAACTTAGCTTTTTTTTCCTGAGATTGCAAACGATGTAATTTTTGATGTAAAGATCATATTGAAACTGCTACAAAGCACACTTTACAATGGTTATGTGCTGCAATCTGTTTCTAACGATGTGAAACAATACCAAGGTACTCATTGAACACTATTATTTGGTTGAAATGTTCATTTAGGGGAAATTCAGACCCTTTTTTGTACCGTCCCTAAAAAGGGACGCTAGGCATTAATGGGTTAACGAAGCCTCGACCATGTCGAAGCAATTTAATCTGCTGAAAAAAAGTATGAAGAATTTGTGTGAATGATATCTCTACTCATTTTAAACTTTGCAAAAGTGAAAACAGACTACCTCCCTTAACGGCTCCTTCTGAAAGAATCATTGTGGTCTTTCGAAGACGACAGCTATCTCGAATGGCGGTGTCGGAGCAAAATGTCACTCAGTTCAAATGTAATTCTGTCCCCTGGGAAACGGAGCCGGTGAAAGATAGCTTTCGCCATTTCGAAATGAAAGCGTGTCCGATTCCCGTCTGCGTTAGTCACGGGACAGTTTCAATTACAGTTTAATGCTGGACGGAAGTGTAGTATATTTCTGTAAATTAAACTGTTAACAAAAAGTTTTACAAAGCAGATAAACGATATTTACAGAGTAGGATATGTCTGAAGTGATGCAAAATGTTTTCAACGATCTTTTGAGTTTGAGGGTTCAAAAATTAAACCACCTTAACAATGCAATTTTTTGCATAAGTTAAGTGAAACAAATAAAAAATTATGTAAAAAAAACTCTCTTGACAGAGGAAAATTATCACGAGTTTCTCTCCTTTTATACTTAAGGCTACAGTGGACACAAAAAATGTTTGTTCGTTTTTCAATTATTGATCTATATGTCTAAAACTTTGTGTGCTTGTATATTTACTACATCGAAAAGCATGAAAAGATTTGATGCAGAAACAATGAAATTTTTTTTTGAAATTTAAAATTTCAATATTGTTTTTACAAAATTTCAAAACGCTCCATGCGTCTAATTTTTTTTCAAACTTTGAATTTTCACTTAATTTTCAATCTTTAAGCATGATTGCATAAATTTATGCATTACGTGTAATGTTTTATGGCATAGCATATAAAAGATGGCTGAAAATGAAAATTTATATGAATTTTTGAGCTGAAAAATTACTTAACAAAAATTATATCCGTTATGTTCGAAAAACGTATTTTTTTTTTTATTAAAGAGCTATTAAATTTTTGTTTGACAAACTTTTAGGCGTGTTTCGTAAATAATTTTCCTTAACAGATGTTTTATCTAAAAATATAAATATTTTCTTTTCGTTCAAACTCAAGATATAAACAATTGAAATTAAAATAGTTTGTGTCACGGCCAGATCGCGTGAGAACTGGAAGCGGAAATATTTTATGGTAGGTAAAATTAGAAAGAACGCACAAACCATAAAATTCTCACTGCTCGCGCGTTCTCACTGATCCTACCAACCACGAAATTAAGTGTCCCACTTCCACTATCAGTTCCTCCTCTGTCTCCCTCTGGCACAACTGTTTTATTATTATTATTATTATTATTATTTTGCATTTAGAGATTACTTGTTTCGTTGAAGAGAAATAATGCACTGATCTGAACTGTGTAAGAATTATTTTTTATCATTCAGTAACACGTGGAGTTGTGATAAATTACTAGCATGCATACTTATTATACATACATAACATCTAATAAGAATGAGCAATCAGCGTCATTAAAAAATAGTTTCAAAAATAAAAAAAATAGAAAATGAAATCTCAATGTTGTGACGTTATCTCTAAATTTGCCAAATCGTCAACAAAATTGTTAAATATGAAATTTCGAGAGGTCACAATCACCTCTCATTAATTTATAACCACTTGAGCGGAAATCCTATGAAATGTATTCAAGTTTTAAAATAAAAGTTCTTCCGTTTATTAAAAAATTTGCTTGCATAAACAATATTTTTAAACAAACTAAAAACCACATTTGCTGCAAATATTTGTCACAGCAGTCGCTTTAAATTTACATAGCAGTCTTGGTTACATTTTCAGGGCTTTAACTCATCCATTTTAAACGTAATTAGCTTACATTTTCGAATTAAATTTCAAAAAAAGTAGATTCACATTTTCTGCACCCACTTTATCACACTCTCACTTCCAAAAAGACATGTCTTCTGAGAAACTCCTGTTTCCGAAGCGACAGCTGTCTCCAAGCACGGCCTCAGAATAGAACGTCCATCAAAAGTAGAAATGCAATTCCATCCTGGGCAGAATGACCCTTACCAGTCGGAATTTAAAGTGATGTGTCCGAGCATCGCCGCGCTGTCCGAGTGACAGTTGCAGTTACCGTTTGAAATGAGGTCCGTGAATTTCATGTCGTTGGAGTGTCACTTGCAAAGGGTTGTCTGCTTTTCGCAAAGTTTGGAAAGAAATTGCAACTCTGCTTATATTTCTAAGGGTGCGATAAATGCTTTAGAGCAGCAAAACAGAAATTATTTTATGGCTACTGCACTGCAAAAAATGAACCGTTGTTTTTACAGTATAAAACTGGTAGTCGAGGTTCCAATTCAAAACTGCAAAATGCGCAGTAATAAACGGTAAAAGTAGCAATTTAACAGTTTCTTAATGTAAAGTTAGCAATTTTACAGTTTATTGTAGTAAAATTTAGCTATATCCCTAGCAGCATCATCTCATCGGCCGATGATCGGCCATTCATCGAAACCCGATGAAATTCTCGTCGGCCGATGATCCAATATGTCTCATCGGCCGAGCAGAGTCCGAGCAGCAAAATCCGATGAGAATACGATGAGATTTGGAGCAATTTACGAGCAGAACAGTCCCGTGCCGAGGAATTTCATCGGGAAACTTGATCGGAAGGATATCGTTTTCCGATGAAATATAGCTCATCTTATTTTCATCGGGAAAGTTGATCGGAAGGATATCGCTTTCCGATGAAAAGTAGCTCATCGAAAACCGTGCTCGGATACTGATCGGAACGATGTCATCGTGCGTTACAGGATCAGTTTACGAGGAGTTTGTTGATCGGCCGAGCAAAATCCGATGAGTTGATGCTACTTGGGATTATACTGTAAAAATGACACGATAATACTGGTAGCAGAGGTTCCAGTTAAAAACTGTAAAATGCACGGCAATAAACTGTGAAATTAACAACTATACAGTTTACTACTGTAAAATGAGCAATTTTACAGTTCATTATCGTAAAATCAGCAATTTTACAGTTTAGTACGGCAAAATTAGCAATTTTTACACTATATTACTATAAAATTAGCTGTATTGTACTGTTAAAACAACATTCATTTATTACAGTGTACTATGCAGTATCATTACATAAATGTTAACTAAATCCCATATTATACGCTCTAAACATACTGAAATATCCGTACAAATATGCACTAAAAGTAGTCGAATGTTGGGTGAAGGATAACAGTTAAATAAACTTATCTGTTTCAAATGAAAAAATTAAAAATATCTTCTGCAAATTGTTGTACATAAAGAAGGAACAATTTATTTTGTTATGCGACTATCGTTAAAATGTAATTTTTCATTTTTAGCAGTTAATTTGTGCCTTCCAAAAAAGTTGTATTAACACACGTACGCTGTGTTAACACTTTAACTGCATGATATTTAATGAATTAAAATATTTTTTAGGAATTATAAGAAAATACTTTTCATGATATTTTTTTGTTTATTTACTGTTTGTGTCTGTCATTATTGGTTATTTTCTGCGTACCATTTACTAGCAATCGCGTACCTCCAATAGTACCCTTATCACAGGTGGGGAAATGCTGCCCCAAAGGTCTTTAAAATATCAGGCATCTAAGAGTTAAAACTGCAGTACAAAACCTCAGACGATAAATTAGATCACAATCACTCGATTCCCGAATCAATAACAAAATCGAATGCACACCAAATACATAAGTCGCAGTCGCCGAGAGCTTAATGGATGTCACATGATCGCGCAATGAGAGAAATGTGCATGAAATACAACATTTAGTAGACGAATGGACGCCGGAGTGCCAATTACGACACCGTTGAAGCTCCCTTTGATTTCCGATGAGCACACGAGGCGGGATGTATGATGATACATTTATGCATGTATTTCGTAAATAATTTGCAAATATACAGGGTGCCCAAAAATAACTGACGGTTCAAAAAAAAATTACTACCGTAATACAAATTTTTCTATGATGATAAAATAAATGTTAAATGAAAGTAACATCATTGTTAATCAATCTCCATATATTATTTCTCTAAGCCGAATCTTATACCCGGTCGAAACTCGCTCATTTCTTTATCGAATTGCAAGAAAATTTATGATTTTGAAGCTTATCCCGCGGGCTATTGACGAAAATTAGACCCACCCTCTAAAAAGTGTCGGTTCATTTTTTATTCGAACTGCAATTTTTGGGCACAAAATTGACTCTATCTAGCGAAATAATTGTCGTATCGTCTCCATTTTGATTTCATTCGAAAGATTAAAAAAAATGCGTTCTTTAGAACGTTTCTCCGCTAGCGCCGCGTAACGAGAATCTCGAAAATACACGTTTAAGCGACTTATAAGCGATTGAAGTTTGAAAAAGTTAAATTTTTTGCTCAACTGTCAAAATCGTTACATTATTGTTCAAATCAATTTTAAATGCGACATTTCAAGCCAAGGCTTAGCTCGGTAAACCTTAATTGTAACTTTTATTGTTTCAAAATACTATGTTGCGAATGTTGTTACTACAAATGCGATAACGTTAGTATTTAGTTTAGTAGTAGCCTTGGGTATTTGATTTTAATATAGGGTATCACTTTTGTAGTAGTTGTAAAAGTGAACGTGTCTTTGATCTCTTTGAAAAGTTGTCAGAACGACGACAGTAGATGGCGATGTTGTGCAAATGAAGCCAATAAAAATTGTCGTATTAAATTTTAAGTTTAGAGTTTTTTTTTTTTTTTTTTTGCGGAATTCCGCACGGGTCACCTAGTGTTTAAGTAATGCTTTCTATACTCGCGCCTTTAACTGCAACCACAGATGGCAATCTTTTTGGAAAGGCTTCTGCAGTGGCACGCACCTACAGAGGCACTCTTTCATGGGCACATTTTATTAATTTTTTTATTCGTACACTTCATTTTTTCCACCACTGTGCCTTACTTCTACACTACCTGCTTCTTTAAACAATTTTAAAGTTCTTTCAATTAATCCCTTTAACACATTTAAATACTTCATTTTTTGTTAAATCACAATAACGCTTACCTTTCTAAATGCAATTCGAGAATTAAACGGCGTTTAGCATCCATCTTGATAATGCAAAGAATAAAACGGATTTTAATTCAAAGAATCGTCTGCACACACTATTGCCCATAGAATTAAACAAAATCTATAAAGTGTTGCCAACAGTAAAAAAACATCTTGAATGTAAATTATGCACAAATAAATTTTGCCGTCAGTTATTTCTGGGCACCCTGTATAATGCTATGCAGGCAGGGTCTATAGCTACTGTTACTGTTTGATTTTCTTAGGTAAAACGTTCCGCGTATTTACGCATGCGTCAAGTCTTCTCTGATCTTAATAAAATAGGGGTGTTAGATAAGATAACAATAAGAGGAAGAATAATAAAAAGCATTTTGAGTCGTATCAAAGCAACGTGGAACGATGCTATAATTTCAAATACATAGTTTAGTTGAAAATGTCAAAAGGATAGCAAATGCAAGTTTTAAATTGAAAACTTCTGGAAGTTATCACCCTCAACCCATCAACCCTTTTTCTACTAGTGGTAAAAAATGTATAATTCCAAGTACATTCGATAGAAAGTCAAGACTTCATTTCTACTATTCTAGCTATATTCAATGAAATAGTGTCAAGATATTCAATTTTAAGGTAGTATTCAAGAACCGTTTAGTTAAAATTAAAAACTTTTATTTACACTATTTACATTTCTGAAATAACAAATCAAACTTATCTCCAAGTGCCACGTCAAGAATAGCAATTTTGCAATTCAAACATGAGTGTTTCATGAAAACAAATAAGTGCCTGAACAACATGGCCTCCTGACTATTTAAGTAAAATCTTTTACTTAACAGGAACGCTGTCAAATAAAAACTTCGAAAAATTTAAGATTAACTGAAACAAGAAAAAATATACATGCGAAATTAGGAATGTAAATTTAATATTCAACAACTGATGCTTGGGATTTTTTCATTGCAGTAAGCACTTTTGGACTTTAAAGAACCAAAAATTTTGTTTATCAAAGTCATTTGTTGTCTCTTTGACTCACAATTGCTTCCCAAGTAGCATCAACTCATCGGATTTTGCTCGGCCGAGCATCGAACTCCTCGTAAACTGATCCCGTAACGCACGTATTTGTTTAGTTCATATTACACATGGTTTCGATTTTAAATGTTCAATGCAATTCTTCAAGTGCACGATGCACATGGGACAAATTGAAATAACTCATTTCATTTACTTATTCATTCATTAATAAAATCACATTCGTATTTTTTCATTTATTAGTTCATTCACTTGCCTTTTTTTATTAATTTACTTATTTATTCATTTATTGAGTTATTTTCTTATTCATTCTCTATTTAATTCACCCATTTATTTTTTCTGATACATTAATTATTTTTTTTATTTATTTGTTTCTTCGTTAATTTACGCATTCTTTTGATGAAAAATATTTTAAATCGTCAAATAGAAAATCTTTGATTGTGAAAATATTTTATTTGTTACTTCATATTTTTTTAAGGGGTGAAAAATTTTTTTCAAAAAACCTTTTCTTAAAGGTATAAAATAACTACGAAAAATGAAAAATAACATTTCAACGATTGTGGTATTGCAAACAGGGGCGCCCCGAGCTTAAACTTTTGGGAGGGGGAAAATTCTCAATTTGCCGAATGGAACTCCAAAATGTGCCGAATGAAAAAATTGATAAATAACAACGGGGTTGTATTCTGAATCGTCAAAGCAACTGATAGGATTTCTTTTTTATACATAGAAACAGATTAAAACATATTGTCTGCAAGACAGATTATAAAATATTGTATATATGATGTGTGTTTACAAAGTAAAGCATGCTGGTCATTTGACAGGTTTGTGAAACAACAGAATTAAGTTAAAATAAATAAAATATATATACACATATTTACGTACATAGTAATGGCTGTTCATGAATTGTGACTTTAAAATCTGAAAATTTACGCAAAAAATACAAAAAAGAGTTGGCACTTATAAAAACTGTTGGTTCTAGAATTTTTGCTAGAAATATTATTCATGAGCTAAAGTTTGACTTTCACACGTCTAGCTTTTAGTAATGACCACGTTTTTACTATTTCCTTTGTTTCCAGTTTTTCTGCTATGTCTTTTTCACAGGAAATAAGCATCAAACTGTTTAATCTGTCGTTTTCCATAGTTGATCGAAGGACATTTTTTAAAAGTTTCAATTTGCTGAAAGACCGTTCGTATTTGGCAGTTGTCACCGGAACTGTTATTGCGAGACGGCATAGTTTATTTGCTAAAGGGGTAAAACACTCCCTTGGGAATATTCGAATGCAACCACAAGGGGAGGTGCACAATTAGACCATCCTCAGAGCCTACATACCAAGCTAGAAGCTTCTACGGCATATAGTTTTTGAGTTATGCGACACACATACATACGCACATACATCCGCACATACGTATATACAGACGTCACGAGAAAACTCGTCGTAATTACCTCGAGGGTGGTTGAAAAGGATTTTTCGGCTGCTTATATGTTGGTAGGTACATATGCACGTGCTGACAGGTCGAAAAAACTACTGAACATTCATTCGAGGGTGAGCAAAATCAAAATTTAGACTCAAATTTGAGTGATTTTTTTTTTTCGCGATCACAATACTTCCTTTAGTACGTAAAAGGAAGTAAAAATCATTGAAACGAATTAAAAGAGGAAGAAAAAAGATAAACTTAAAACTAACCGTTAATGGCGATAATTCGCTGCTTGAAGCAGTCTTTATTTTCTTTCTTGCAGCATCAAATGGATTTTTTGGAGCTCCAGCAAGTTTCACGGAGATATGCCTTCCATCGTGGCAAAGTTCCTCATGTTTTCGTTTATAATCGTCATCAAAAGTACTTAACTTTATATCGTTTACGAATTCTCTTCATTGCAAGAAAAATCAATAAATTAAATAAAACGGATAGATGTATTTCAGTGCTATAATTAAAACGAAAAACAATATTGAACTAGTTCGACGATCGATTCTTTTCGCAGAGAAGAAAGTCAAGAAATGGAACTGAATAAATGAAGCTAAGCAGATAGTATTTTTCAGTACGAGAAATGAGAAGATCTGCTGGTAAAGCAAAAAAAAAACTGAAGTCGCGGCACAAAATATTAGAGCTCTTTGCGTTCAAAGTGCAACATTTATGCATTGCAGCATTTTCCCTACATATTATCCGTCTTGTTTGGGGTCATGCTACACACACTAATTAATTCACCCAAAGGCGGGATGGAAAGAAACGGTTTGGTTTATGGTAAATAACGTCAATAAAAGAATGAGATAACGTATAACAAAAAAAAAAAAAAAAAAAGAAAAAAAGAAAGATTGCGGCCGCACTTGCATATTTATATATAATGTTACAAATCTTGTAAATAGTTGTTGTTTTTCCTGCCTTGCATCATTTTCATTAGTTTTGGTTTTATCTGACGTCATGTTGCAAAAGTATCTGAAGATATCACCTTTATCACTAGTATACCGGCCCTGTAACACTTTGTAGTTTTTACACTTGCCCTAACTTTAATAAGCGTGAAGACATTTTCGCGTGGTTTTTTTTCTTATCGCTAGAATTTGTGAATGGATTACGTAATGTTAGGAATGAAACAAAATATTCCAGGTTTTTCTCGAATATTGTGGACATTTCTTTCCGTGTATAAATAGCTGGCCTTGAACACAAGTCAGTTAGTTTTTCTCAGATGGGTTTTCTGAGATGCTCGTTTTCGTTCGCTTGGGCGGATGGTTGTTTTGCTTTTGTAATTGCTTAATTACTGTTCACGTTAGATACGTGGTGCTGAGTTACTGTTGAGAGTACAGTGTACTGTTTGTTGCCTAATTGCTGATGTTTAGCAATTGTTTTCTGCTCTTATTGTAAATAGTGTAAATACTTGTAAATAAATTTATAGTTACTTCCTCAAGATTGGATTGCTCATTTGAAGAAAGTTGAAGGTGCTACGGACTCGTTACAATTTTGGCGCCCAACGTGGGGCATCTTCAAGGACTTTCTTGGAATTACCTGTGAATTCGGACTTTTCGTCCTAAGGACTTTTTGACTTCGGAATTTTATGGTGATTACTCGAGCAATGGAGGAACAACTGCAAAAACTCCTTGATGCGATCAACGCTGTTAAAAGTGACATGACTGCTAATCAAGAACAATTAAAAAATGAACTGGCTACTAATCAAGAACAATTAAAAAATGACATGGCTGCGAATCAAGAACAATTAAAAAATGACATGGCTGCGAATCAAGAACAATTAAAAATTGATCTGGCAACTAATCAAGAACAATTGAAAAATGATCTAGCTGAAGAAATTAAAAGCGATTTAACGTCAATGAAAAGTTTGGTGGAAACTAAATTTACCAACATGGAAAATAAAGTGGAGGCTCTAGAAGATCGAATCACCACAGTAGAAAACCATGTGGAAAAGAAAATTAAAGAACTTGAATCAAAGTTATCAGCATCCTGCAACAACTCAAGTGACTGTGTAGCTGCAGCTGGAACTTCTCGTCCATCCATCAAACTGGCCACGTTTGACGGGAAGACCTCGTGGAATATTTACAAGAAGCAGTTCCTCATCGTTGCAGAAGCAAACTCCTGGGACTCTTCCACGAAAGCCTGTCACCTTGCAGCCTCGCTGAGAGGGGATGCAGCTGAAATACTACAGACCTTCCCAGAGGACAAGCACCGCGATTTCGATGCCTTATCATCGGCCTTGGAGCTTCGCTTTGGCGAAGCATGCCAAAAAGAATTCAGCCAACTCCAGCTGAAATCCAGACTCCAGAGGGCTGGAGAGACTCTACAAGTTTTTGCAGCAGACGTTGAGAGGCTTTCCCATCTCGCCTTCTCGGACTGTCCTTCGGGTGTTCGCGATAGCCTGGCCCTGAACTACTTCATAGATGGAGTGCGAAATCCAGAAATTCAGACGGCTCTCCGGATGGCGGACATTAAAGATCTTAAATCCGGTCTGGTCTACGCAATGAAGTTCGAGGCTGCACAGCAAACGTCCCGCAAGGATCGCCATTCAATCAGGGGCGTGGAAGTGCGTGCTCCGGATTCGAACTCAACTTGTCTCTTGGAAATTAAGCGACAAATCCAAGAGCTCTCGGGGACCCTGAAGAAGATTACGGCTCACAAGGACCAAAGTAAACAACCACTGAAGTGCTGGAAATGTGGCGGTGAGGGCCACGTACGAAAGAACTGCGAAGCTCGCCAAGAAAAGAAGAAGTCTCCCAAAGTTTTCCAGATTTCCCCAAGAAGTGGCGGCTGCAACGGACTCTTCATTTACGCTTATGTGAATGGGTTTCCCTGCGAAATGATTGTGGACACAGGAGCCAACGTTACCATTATTAAGACTGATGTGGCTCGTCAATTTGGACTCAAGATCTTATGGACGCCGCCCTGCGTTACTCTTCAAACTGTGACAGGTGACAAAATTGAGATTGAAGGAAAAGTGAACTTAGAAATAATGTTTGGAAGCGCCACTTACCATCACACGGCATTCGTCGCTGACATTACAGATCCCTTCATTCTCGGACTGGACTTTTTGAGAAAATTTGATTTTTCTATCGACCTTAAAAATAATGAGCTGCACTCGATGAGGGAAGACATAGTAATTTTCAATACCGAAAATAACTTAAAATCTGCTCATCAAATAATAGCCCAAACTGATTCACTGATTCCCCCAAGATCAGAAATACTAATACCTGGCTCCATCAAGGAAAATAACAGTTTTAAATTCGGCCTAATTGAATATCCTAACCAGAGTAATAGCCAAAAAGGAGTACTAGTGGCATCTACGCTTGTGGACCTTTCAAGGAATGCTGTTCCTGTGAGAGTCGCCAATGTAAGTGAAAGACCGAGGAATATCAAGAAAGGAGAAGTGTTGGCAACTTGTACTCCCGTAAACTGCATCATCAGAAGAATTGATTCCTCTGAGACTGTGTCTTCCGAATCCTTGACTTCGAAATTAATTGGGAGTGCAGCATTATCGAAGGATCAAAGATACGCTGCGGAAAAATTGGTGGACGACTTCAAGCAGGTGTTTTCATCTACACCCGAAGATGTTGGTCGCACGAGTTTAGCGCAGCATAGGATCGACACTGGAGATCATCCCCCTATCAAGCAGCATCCAAGACGACTACCGTTCGCCAAGAAGGAAGAGGTTGAGATCCTCGTAAAAGAGATGCAGGAGAATGACGTCATCGAACCCTCATCCAGTCCTTGGGCATCCCCTATCGTCTTGGTCCGAAAGAAAGACGGCTCCACCAGATTTTGTGTTGACTACCGACGCCTGAATGACATCACCAAGAAGGACAGTTACCCTCTTCCACGGATCGATGACACTCTGGACACCCTTTCCGGACACAAGTGGTTTTCGACCCTGGATTTAAAGAGCGGCTACTGGCAGGTGGAGATACACCCCGACGACCGAGAGAAGACGGCGTTTACAACCGGACAAGGCTTGTGGCAGTTCAAAGTGATGCCCTTCGGCCTCTGCAATGCTCCAGCCACGTTCGAGCGTCTTATGGAATCAGTGCTACGAGGACTCTCATATGAATCCTGTCTTGTCTACTTGGATGACATCATCATCATAGGACGCAGTTTTGAGGAACATTTGGCTAATCTTAGGAAGGTGCTGCAAAAGCTTAAGGAAGCCAACTTGAAGTTAAGCCCGTCCAAATGTAACTTGTTCCGCCGTGAGGTGAACTACCTTGGTCACATTATCTCTTCAGAGGGTGTACGAACAGATCCAGACAAGGTATCAGCAGTCAAGAATTGGAGCCGCCCCGAAAATGTCCATCAGCTGCGAAGTTTCCTGGGGCTCTGCACGTACTACAGGAAGTTTGTGAAGGGTTTTTCCAACATTGCACGACCTTTGCATAAGCTGACGGAGAGTAAACAAAAATTTGAATGGTCCAAAGAATGCGAGGATGCATTTCTACAGCTGAAGGAGGCTTTAACATCAACGAATATTCTCTCTTATCCTCAGCCTGAAAAATCCTTCATACTTGACACTGATGCGAGCCACGAGAGCGTTGGAGCTGTTTTATCTCAAGAAATTGACGGTAACGAACATGTCATCGCTTACTGGAGCAAATGCTTATCCAAGTCGGAGCGAAATTATTGTGTCACGAGAAAGGAATTGCTCGCCATAGTTAAAGCTGTAGAACATTTCCATCATTACCTCTACGGCCGTAAATTCCTGCTCCGGACTGATCATGCCTCTTTAACTTGGCTGTTGAATTTCAAGAATCCAGAGGGCCAGGTAGCCAGGTGGATACAGCGGCTCCAAGAATATGACATCGAGATTAAGCACCGAAAAGGTTTGTCACACGGTAATGCTGACGCATTATCAAGAAGACCTTGTTCCGAGAACTGCCATTATTGCTCCCGAATAGAGAAACAGTACGGGACGACAATCCCTACTGCCTGTCAAGTTACTGCTACTTCATCATCTTCAGATCCTGATCCATGGAGTGACGACCAAGTAAGAAAAGATCAGCTTGAAGACCCAGACCTAAAGCCTATCATAGAGTTAATGGAAAAAGACAGTCGGCGACCTAGTTGGCAAGACATTTCTATCTACAGTCCTGCAACGAAAAGATACTGGGCTCTATGGAAATCTCTCCAGTTGCGAAATGGCGTCCTGTATCGGAAATGGGAATCTGACGATGGTAAAGCATTCAAATGGCAGTTACTCCTTCCCAGATCAAGAATTCCAGACGTTCTAAAGGAACTGCACAGTAGTCCAACTGGAGGACACTTTGGTATCCTGAAAACCCTCCACAAGGTTCGAGAGCGCTTCTTCTGGAGCAAGGCGAAGGATGACGTGGAGAAGTGGTGTCATTCTTGTGACGCCTGTGCTGCCCGTAAAGGACCGAAGAGAAGAAGCCGCGGGAAGCTACATCTTTACAACGTAGGAGCTCCTTTCGAACGAATCGGGATCGACATTCTTGGTCCTCTACCGAAAACTACTGATGGGAACAAATACATCCTCGTTTCCATTGACTATTTCACCAAATGGCCCGAAGCGTATTCCATTCCGGATCAAGAAGCTACCACTGTAGCAGAGACTCTAGTCCAGAATTGGATCTCGAGATATGGGACACCCTTGCAGATCCATTCCGATCAGGGGAGAAACTTCATCTCTGCTGTGTTTAAGGGCCTATGTAAAATCCTCAAAATTGAGAAAACTCGAACGACACCACTACACCCACAATCGGACGGCATGGTGGAGAGATTCAACAGGACAATCCTTAATAATCTCTCGCTTATGGTCTCCAAAAATCAACAGGATTGGGACAAGAAACTTCCTCTGTTCCTGCTGGCCTACCGCAGTGCTGTCCACGAGACCACCGGATATTCCCCATCACAGATGCTCTTCGGCCGAGAGCTTCGGCTACCTTGTGATCTCGTCTTCGGTCTCCCTCCAGATGCGCCTTCATCGCCTGAGGAATACGTCCAGGATCTCCAGGCCCGGTTGGAAGACGTTCATCACTTCGCACGGGAGCGAATCAACATCGCGACGGAGAAGATGAAGACCCGATACGACACAAGGTCCACTGGCCATGACTTTCAAGAAGGTGACAAGGTGTGGCTATGGAATCCCATCCGACGTAAAGGTCTGTCACCCAAATTGCAGTCGCATTGGGATGGACCCTACACAGTCCTTCACCGCCTGAACGACGTCGTAGTGAGGATCCAGAAGTCATCACATTCAAAACCTAGGGTTGTACATTATGATCGGCTAGCCCCATACTATGGCCATAGTTCGTAAAATAAATCTAAAGCTACCATGGTAATTTGTTTGTAAATTTTTTAAATAACTTTTGCCTTTAATTGTTTGTAATATTACTTTATTAATGTTATTATTTCTTTCATGTTCTCACTGTTATTGTTTATCATGTTTATGATTGGTCATCATGTAATGTGTGTATCTGTAAGTTTTCCCTTGCTTCCTTTCTGGGGATTGTACTGCCCGGGACGTGCAGTCCTTGGGAAGGGGGCAATGTTACAAATCTTGTAAATAGTTGTTGTTTTTCCTGCCTTGCATCATTTTCATTAGTTTTGGTTTTATCTGACGTCATGTTGCAAAAGTATCTGAAGATATCACCTTTATCACTAGTATACCGGCCCTGTAACACTTTGTAGTTTTTACACTTGCCCTAACTTTAATAAGCGTGAAGACATTTTCGCGTGGTTTTTTTTCTTATCGCTAGAATTTGTGAATGGATTACGTAATGTTAGGAATGAAACAAAATATTCCAGGTTTTTCTCGAATATTGTGGACATTTCTTTCCGTGTATAAATAGCTGGCCTTGAACACAAGTCAGTTAGTTTTTCTCAGATGGGTTTTCTGAGATGCTCGTTTTCGTTCGCTTGGGCGGATGGTTGTTTTGCTTTTGTAATTGCTTAATTACTGTTCACGTTAGATACGTGGTGCTGAGTTACTGTTGAGAGTACAGTGTACTGTTTGTTGCCTAATTGCTGATGTTTAGCAATTGTTTTCTGCTCTTATTGTAAATAGTGTAAATACTTGTAAATAAATTTATAGTTACTTCCTCAAGATTGGATTGCTCATTTGAAGAAAGTTGAAGGTGCTACGGACTCGTTACAATATTAATATTGCAAAAAAAAAAATTCAGTATTATCTCTGAATGTGCCGAATCGTTGTCCGAATTTGCCGAATGAGGAAGATGTTTAGGAGGTCCCGGTGACCTCCCTGGACCTCCCTTCGGGGCGCTCCTGATTGCAAAATACATTACTCCTTCCTGATGTATAAAAATTTTTTAGGAATAAATTTTCAGTTTGTTCATTTTGAAACAGGTAACCCAAGTAGCATCAACTCATCGGATTTTGCTCGGTCGATCATCGAACTCCTCGTAAACTGATCCCGTAACTCACGATGCCATCGCTCCGATCACTATCCGAGCACGGTTTTCGATGAGCTACTTTTCATCGGAAAGCGATATCCTTCCGATCAATTTTCCCGATGAAAATAAGCCGAGCATCCAAAATTGATCCTAAATTCGGCACGGGATTGCACTGCTCGTGAATTGTTCCAAATCTCATCGTATTTCGACAAAACTCATCGGATTTTGTTGTTCGGATTCTGTTTGGCCGATGCGACATAATGGAGCAATTCCCGATCAGAACTCATCGGAATCCGAACATCGGCCGATGAGAATTTCATCGAGTTTGGATGAATGGCCGATCATCGGCCGATGAGATTATGCTGCTAGGTTTTACTTTTAGCTGCACCACCGATAATTCAGCAGTTTTATGAAATATACTGACATATAAGTGAAGAAAAACGCACAAAGTACATGCAGTACACTGCCCTTTTGGTTATGCCACCCAGAGACGGCAGTTTCGTTCCTCTTTGAACTCATCAGTCTTGAATATACAGTAAAAAGTTCACATATAGACCGTAGTTTCGATTTTCAAATTCTTCGGATTTTTGGTAATCACCCAAAAATTCCCATTTGAGAAAATAATACGTCACTTAATCAAATAAAGTGATTATAAAATAAGTATGAACACAACACACACTACAGTATATAACGCTACAATGAGCTATTACATTTTTAAATTAAGAATGAACTCTCATTGTTTACTGATATAAGAAGATGTTTGTGGCTGGCTTGTATCCAGGCGGCCTCATAGCAGCTACAGACTTGCAATTAGGAACAAAATTAGTTCGAGCCCCGCACATCGGAGCCATTTTTCTTAATTTCGAATTAGTTTTTAAAAATTATTGTTAAGCGTTTATTTCACATGCTTCACCAAATTAGGAGGCCAAAAAATCCCACCACCTCCTAATATTCTCTGTCGTCGGAAAGAATTTTTTTCTTGAAGAAAAATGTTTGTTTCATTTCTCTCCATTTTTTACAGGAGTTATAAGTGACTCTAATTGAGCCATTATTCAAAGCTCATCTCGAGTGAAATTACTTTACCCATTCGACCAAACTACTCCAAAATCTTTTCAATAAGGTAACGTTCGACAACCAAAATCAGTTGCTCTTTTGTTTATTACTAGTCAAAATTGAACATAATATACACGTTTGCTTTTATCGCATATTTTCTTTACTTTTCTTAAAAATTTAAGAAATGTTGTCATTATTCTTATGGCATTTTATTTTGTTTAAATGATTTTATATGAATTACTACAACTCAACTCGAAATTATCTATTTCTTAGTGTTAATATGCGAAACAGTAGAGTTTTTCTGAGGCGGGAGAAAAACGTGATATTGGCACCGGCTTTAAACTCTATATTAATCTAAACAGTTAAAATCTGATGTTATGTGTGTTTTGTAACCCAAACTATTCTGGATTATCATTGTCTCATAGGCTAATACTGGTACGTTACATAAAGAATATCAGGAGGATCTAGGTTCCAAACCATCAGAAGGAGGTTGGTGATCGAGTCGCTGAAGGAGGTGAGGTAGCCTCTGCAGGCGACGAACGGGGGTTGGCGAGCGAAACGAGCAGAGGGCGGAGACCCCTAGTAATAAAAAAAAAAACTAAATAACTGTAAAATACACCGACTTCGGCCAAAGAAAGTTGAATAAATTTCTGAAAACAAAAACTGAAAGCAAAACTTCGGATTTCCGACTATATTTTCTAATATAACTGAGGCATTATTTTTAGGATTAGTGACTATTTTAATATTAAGCTGATTCATTATGCTTTTAGAATGCAAAAATCTAACGATTAAAACTGAAAAACGTGACTTCTACTTTTTTGTTTTAATTTTTAATTTGAGGTTATGTGTGAATTGTCGAATCAAAAAGCTCTGTTTTCAATTAGAACTCAATATATTGGCAAAATATAATAATCGTTTATTAGTTTATTTATCACCTTCCCCTATCCCTTCCTTAACTTACCCTCACTGGAACTTTGAGGATCCTTAAGATTTCAGACATAATGGTTGGTTTCTGTAAAGGAGTTTTGCACGAAGAATCATATGCGCATTATAATTATTCGTTACTATGTAAGAACAAATCTTATTTTTTATATAGTTCTAAAAATAAGTATTATATAAAAGTAATTCTTATTTTAATACACAGTAAAAGAATGCTTACTGAATAGTAACAACCTGTTATTGTAGCATTGTATCATAGAGAGCAAAGATACCTGAAAAAACAACCAAAATAGGTGATGTTGAATTAAAAAAAAAATAATAAAAAAACTAAAATAATTAAAAATGTTTGGTAAACTCTAACTAAAAAGGTTAACTTATACCCATTTTATACAATAAAGAAATCATGTTTTTCTTTTAGTAATTTATTCTGTAACGGTTCTTTGAGTTTTTCACAAAAAAATAAATAAATAAATAAATAAATAAAAAAATATAAATAAAAAATATAAATAAATAAAAATAAATAAAATAGAAACGTATTATTAATCTTATAGGGTGGTCACGGATATCAAAATCACTCTAAAGTTTCCGTGTCTCTACGTGTAGAGACGCACACCCGTTTAAGCATTTAAGTGTGTTCAAAGTTATTCACGAGGCGCATTTCAAATGTGATTTTTGAACTCCACGAATGAAATAATCGTACAAATGTTTGTCTTAAATGAGCGTTAAATAATTTAGTTTTAATTATCAATTTTGGAAAATAACTATAAAGACGACGTCAGGCTTATTCGCTGAAAAATAAAACTACTATGTAAATATGGTATAAAATATAGTTTCTAGGAAAAAGAAGTATTACGTCATTTTATATGTCGCATGAAAGTTTGGATCTCCAGTAAAATTAAATGCTTCACACTAAGTTAGCTGCGCAGTTGAATAACATATATAGAACGCAATTACGCTTATTATTCTTTCATACGAAATATAATCCAGTAATACTGGACTCGTATGTAGTGACCGAGTTGCTATGGCTGATGGGTTCCGACAGGGTGGTATTTTATTGGTCTCTTTTATTTTCCTTATTGGTACGTATAATCACTGTTAAGTTTTTTTATTGGTATCTGTATTCATTTTTGTTTACTTGTTGGTACGTATAATTTTATTTTCCTTATTGGTACGTGTAATCACTTTTATTAATATTGAACAAAAAAACTTTCTGGGTTTGTGATTTTTTCTTTCCGTTTTTGAATATGTAACAGTGGATTTTTTAAAAATTCAAAGCAGATTTTTCTATCTGAATCGTATTTTCTTCATTTTCAACAACATCAGGAACAAAAGGCATCAGGGACTTTAGATATTAAGACATTAATTATGTCGGGAGTGCTCATAAGATTTAGTTGCAATTTTTGACATATAATACACATACGTACATATACAGAAGCAGATGAAGATAGACTTACACGGCTTTGCTCAGTTGAAAGCTGTTGTAACTGAAAAGTATTTTATATTTAAAGTAACAAAAACTGCAAAATGTTTTTTTTAATGATTTTGATGAATGTTTTTTTTTTAAGTTGCTTGATTTAACACAGGACTTTAATCGTGATTTTAGCTAAACTTTATGTAAATTAACAAACTCTGAGAGTTTTTTTAAACTTTGTAAGGAGCAACAATATTTAATCTTTACATAATTTGAGCAATTGAGCCATTTTATCTAAAGTTACTTTGTATGCATGTTATGTTTGTCTACTAATGATTGCTTCCTTTCAGGAAAAATGCAATGATGATATGGCGCATTTTCAAAGAAAATAGCCACAAGTCTGAGCATTTCAAGAAAAAATAATAAAAAGGATTGAGTAAGCATTTTTTGATAATAATTTAAAATAATTTGTCAACTTTTCAACTCTTTGCAAAAAATATTCAAAAATTTTTTGACATAGTTTTAAGCTGGAAGGCTGAAAGAACAATTGTTTGCCTGATTCCGATTTACAGAATTTGCAAGTGGCGTAAGCAGTGGCGTATTTACGTATGGGCTTAATGGGCTATAGCCCAGGGCGGCACGATTGGAGGGGCGGCACTTTTTCCATGTAAAGTGAAGACCTTTTTTTTAGACAGTAGGACGGATCGGCCGCGAGAATTACATCAATTAATTGAATTAAATACTGTTCTTTATTTAATAACACTGGAATGCTGGTGGAATTTTTCATACAAAAGCATTAAACCGCAGGGGAAAAAAGAAAAGAAGATAAGACAGGAATAAGACTAGAAAGATGAGAAAAAAAGACTGCGAGACAGTAAAAATTTGTTCGTTAAAACCGGGTCTTGCTCATTAAAAACGAATTCTGTTCCATAGAGTTTAACATTGATCCAACAAAATATTCTCGTTTCCCTCGTTGCATACGAGCTCGTTATAAACGAGTTCGACTGTATTCATTACACATTTTTAAAATTATTTTATCGTTTATTTATTTATTGATTTTGTTTTATTTTTTCTAAAATATTTAAATGAAGCCATGATCCATTTCAATAAAATTTTGTACACCAGTCGAGATCAGCCTGTACAAGAAAAAAAAGCAAATTTTATGAAAAAAAAATTTTTAAACTATTTTTGAAACAAATATGTGAAGATTATTCATTTCAAAAACTTTTAAATTTTGAAAGAAAGTTCTTAATGTAATTAAGTACTAAAAATGTTAATTTATAATATAATAATGTAAGAGCAGATTTGTAGTAGTAAAAGTTGAGATTCGCAAAAGACGAATTTTTACCCATTGGCTGGTTGTTAACAACTGACCAATTTTATGTTTAACTATCTGTGTGGCCGGGCTTTGCACGGTTTACCGTGAAAATACAGTTTATGTCAAGTAAATAAAAAAAGTTTTTTTTTTTTACAACTCTGAAATTCAACACCTCAAGGGGGGGGTGGCGGCAAGTTTCAAAAGCCCAGGGCGGCCTTACGTCCAAATACGCCTCTGGGCGTAAGCAAAAATTTCTTTCTTAATAAGCATTATAATAACTAAATCCTGAGAGCAAAGAACGCAATTCAAACTTTATTCCTTGTTTTTATTCAAAATAATTAAAAATTAACACCACGTTTATAGCAATAATTTTGTAACAATGGTAACTATTACAGTATTTTACATACATTTTTACATTGCATTTTTTGAATTCCATTATTTATAAATGTACCCTTTAAAGAAATTATGGTTACTCATGTACTGTCTGTTTGCGTATTGTGCGCCTGGCAGCCACGAACGCTTCCATTTGAAAAAAGGGAGATAGGTTTAGGATGCGCACTTCCCAATGCCTTCAGTTTTTGTTCGCTTGCTACTTGTTGAATATTTAATTTTAAGTTCTATTTGCATATCTATTATCGTTTTAGTTAAGTTTTTTGTTTCAAGTTTTGGTTTGGCAGCATTCGCAAGAAGCAGACGATAAATTAATACTCGCTTGGAATTCCATGATTTTGTCATTCTTGAAACCTGAACTCTTGAACCTTGGTCACTTTTTTGTTCTGAGCATTTTTGATATGCCAAATTTAGCCATTCTTGATGAAATGTACATATTGTAAATAAACTATTTTAATTAATGTAAACTAGCGTTAAGTGTTCCTTGAAGAAAATGAACAGCTTGACATATGGAATTAAAATAACTAATAACCTTGAAGAAATATTAGAAGTCTTAATCTTCTACTGAAGCTTGGATTAATATATACATTTTTTTTACTACTTCCTCGTTGCATTTCCCCACTATTTCGAGAAAGTCAGAAGAGACTTGACGCAAGCGCAGATTCGACGGAGGTCTCGCGAAAAAATGTTAGACAGTAATACACTGTTTAGTTACTTTTTTAGGTGTGTTTCTCAAAATTTTTGCTATTTAATTAGCTTTCATAATAACCGCTTAACATTGATTTTCGTAAAAATGATATTTTTTGCAATTTGCTCCATGGGGTATAAATCGGAATTTTACTTGACAATATCAAAAATGTAGCATCTTTTTTGCTATTTATCTTTAGTTTAATAAATAGGCTTTACAAAGAAGTTGTATTTGCTTTGCTTCTGCCCCTTTAGTTCGCTGAACTTGTATTATCCTTAATTTATGGACATGAGTGAACTTCAATTATAAGTTACGCCTTTAAAAAATTCACTTTAATTTTGGAATATATTTATTCCAATGAACGAAAGTAAATTTGTTTAAAGCTCAAAAATTTTTAAACGGAAGGAGAACTAATTGTTTTATGTGATTAAAATGAAAAAAACAGCATAAATAAAGCTCTAATTTCTAAGAAAATGTTGTGCTTCGATAACGCTGATTTTGCAATTAAATAATAGTTCGAACACAAAGCAATTTTAATGGTTTGCATTTAACTATTGTTGCTAAAGCTAAGTGGGAGAAAAGTCAATAGCTCCGTAACTATAACAACCATCATGGGAAAATTACGGAGACTGGGAAATTAATTTGCTAAGAGTCCCGCACTATCGTTACACAGGGTATAACTACATTAGAGCTGTGTCAAAGAAAGGACAAAAGCAATACAAAACTGGGACAGCAACAAAGACTTAGGAAATATAGACTAAAAAAATTTGGTATGGATCCCACACTACTTCCTTTTACGTGTAAATTTCTTAGTAGTTGCCTTAAGTGTTGAAAAAAGTGCTTGGAGTGAGCAAGGTAACAATTCAAATATTTACTCCCCTAATCTACCACGAAACAATGCAAAAAATATTTCACAATGGTTAATTTTCTAAATATTGCTGATTTTAATATCATTCAGTGAATTTTTCGCAAAATATCGCCAATAGCGCCAAGTTGAACCCAAATACAAAAAATAATTTTTTCGCCAAATTTGTCGTCAACTTGGCGATATGTAGCCAAGTTGGCGTCAAACACTTGGCGACCAAAAGCTTGGCGACATATCACCAAGTGGTAGCGCCAATTCATATCACTTGAGTCTGCATTGAAATTAACAATGATTTACCCCGAAAAGGGGGTAAAACACCCCCTTGGGAACATTCGAATGCAACCACAAGAGGATGTGCACAACTAGACCATCCTCAGAGAATCTATACCAAGCTAGAAGCTTCTACGGCATATAGTTTTTGAGTTATGCGACACAAATACGCACATACGCACATAAAGACGTCACGAGAAAACTCGTCGTAAGTAACTCGGGGGTGGTTGAAAAGGATTTTTCGGCTGCTTATATGTTGGTAGGTACATATGCACGTGCTGACAGGTCGAAAAAACTACTGAACATTCATTCGGGGGTGGGCAAAATCAAAATTTAGACTCAAATTTGAGTGATATTTTTTTTCGCTGTCACAATACTTCCTTTACTACAGAAAAGGAAGTAAAAAAACTACCCCTTTCATTATCTCTAACGTAAACGAAAAACCGAACGGGGCTCTTCGCAGCAGATCGCAACATCATTTTCCCAGCCAAGAATATGGGCCACACATTTCCAAAGCCAACAAACCTCCATCTTCATTTCGGCTGAATGACAGAGAGCAGAGCCCCTGTTTGTTCCTGTCTCTTCCAATGAAATGATGAAGGGTCCGCAGTCTTTCGCGGAGGCAGCTTTTCGAGTTTCGGCCAATCAATTGGTTTGTCGATAGCCGAGGGATATCTTGACACGCTTTCTTTGGAGGGTATTGACATGTATCGAACAAGAAATATAAGAAGTTTGGATGAGTTGGAATAATATGTGAGAAAGCTGAACCGTAATATGTTTAGGTATCAGGAGTTAAGTATAAAAATCAGAGCAACCCATTTGTTTTTTTAACCCATTAATGACTGACTTTTTTTCCAAAGATATTTTCTATACTGGTTACAAACGGTGTTTAATGGACAGGAAAAATAATTAAAAAAAATAATATGTAAAAAATAATTGTTTTATTAAGAAAAGAAATCGTCCCTCAAAAGTTACGATAGACCCCAGAGGGTCTTGTTTTACTAAAAAAATTTTCTGCCTACGATATATTTAAATAGACATTTTATAAGAAGAAATAAAATCAGCAATTAATATAAACTGGGAAGCTGGGAATAACTTTGAAAACTTAGCTTTTTTCCGTGAGATTGTGAACGATGTTATTTTTGATAAAGATCATATTAAAACTGCTACAGAGCACACTTTACAATGGCTATGTGCTGCAATTTGTTAATAACGAATGGAGACAATACCAAGGTACTCAATTGAAACACTATTATTTGGTTGAAATAATCATTTTGAGGAAATTCAGACCCTTTTTGGACTGTCCTTTTAAAAGTATGCTAGGCATTAATGGGTTAAATACTGATTCACTGCAAAAGCTAAGTTTGTTTTTACAGTATAATACTTAAAGCAGAGGTTTCAGTTTCAAACTGTAAAACAGCAGTAGTAAACTCTAGAACTAGCTATTTTACAGTTTATTACTGTAAAATAGCAATTTTGCAGTTTATTACTGTAAAATTAACAATGCTACAGTTTATTACCATTAAATTAGCTGCATTATACTGTAAAAACAACAGTGTAATACTGGCAGCAGAGGTTCCCGTTTAAAACTGTAAAATGCACAGTAATAAATTCCAAACATCCAACAAAGATTACGATTAACAATGAATTATCAATTTAAGGCTCACCTATTTCATTTTAGCACGAAATAAGTTAAACATAATGCAATACCGGGCAATTCCGGTATAGTAAGCAAGTTTGTATATAATTTCTCCGTTAAAAGTTTGTTTTAATGAATATAGAAACAATTCAACTAATTTAAGGAATTTTTTTTAATGCAATACTTTTTACATCATATTTATGAATACAACAAAGTCTGAAAAACTCAAAAAAGAGTAAGATTTTACTTCCTATGCAAGCCTTTCAAAAAAACTTGATGAGAGAAAAAGATCTTTTCTTTACCTCTTAAAAGGAAAGGTTCCTAGAATTTGAATACATGAAATATGCAGCATTTCCCTCCGTACAATAGATAAAATGGAAACACATTTTCACATCATGTGCAGTTCGTTTGTTGAGATGTCGATAAATAATTACAAAAAGGTACATTGAATGCTGAAATCTTATTACGAAAACCATTTTTTCTTAACAATATTCGCTGTTCAATATTTATATTTGTATTATTTTAAATAAAAGATTCGAAAAATAGTACACATAAAAAACTCATTTAAGCTAAAAGTATATTCATTTATTATCATTTTTCAACATATTGAAAAAACTATTCTGTATAATTTTCGTTTATTGACAAAATAAATATGAAATGTCATTATAAAATGAGTTTCTTTTTCTTCTATTTTCAGATATTTTTGACTGTATTTGGAGCTTTTCACAACTTTAATTTAAATATATGCGAAAATAATAATGGTCGATCACGCTTTGTTCAAGAAGTATGAAAAATAACACGAAATAATAAACAAATTTACTGTTGTTTTACATACCATTCGGGTATCCGAGCCGGAGTAGATGAAACTTACTCGACTTAAGGCATGATAGATACGGCTTCCGTTTTTACGAGCACCATTAAGGTGTAGGACCAATTTAGCTCAACACACATGTCATAAGAGACCCGTTTATAGGGTAAGCATCCATTCATAAGACACTTTCACACACACAAAGAACATGACAGG
This sequence comes from Uloborus plumipes, assembly GCA_038373865.1. Classification (NCBI taxonomy): domain Eukaryota; kingdom Metazoa; phylum Arthropoda; class Arachnida; order Araneae; family Uloboridae; genus Uloborus; species Uloborus plumipes. The sequence goes on along the minus strand of JAXGGA010003273.1, from coordinate 58,305 downwards.
AGAGAGAGAAAATACGGCGATGCCCGAGCCTGGATTTGAACCCGGGGCCACCGCATCACGGTCAGAAAAAAAAGAAGAAAAAAGAAAACTATTCTGTTCTAAGAGTAAACTGATTATTGCAACCAGTATTTTCAAAAACCAGTCAACAGACAAGCTCTAAAAGTTCGAAAGAGCATTTTTATTTTTATTTTAAAGTTTTTCGATAGAAGTTGCAGTTAAAGCTGAAACGTAAACATATTTAGATATGAAGGGCCAGGGGGGAAAAGAGGAAAGTCACTTTTTCGTCAATTTTGAGATATTAGAGCTATCTAGGGGCTATGAAGGTCTAGTATTATCTGGTAGAACAACAAGGGGAAAAAATGAGAAGCGACCGAAATATGCATGAAAACTCTTTAAACTACATAAGGAGCTACGAGAAATCAAACTTTGTTCTTCGTTTTTCTCGAAATCGCTTTTTGCTCTTTTCATCTTTTTCCCCCTGGCCCTTCATATATTTCTTTCAGTAAAAAATGTTGTAGTCACTATTGAATAATTTAATGGGATACTATAAATATTTTCTTAAAATTGGAAATTTTGTCTGTTGACTGATTTTTGAAATAAAGGATTCAAATAATCTTGAGAATACCATTGAATTATTTTCTTTTCTGAATAATAATTTTTGCTTCTATTAATTGAGAAGCGATTCTCAGAACTGTATTTTACAGAACTCAACTATGAAAAGTCTCCACAATGGCTCAAAATACAACAATATAAATCATAGTAATATCTCGTTGTGCAAGCTAAGTGGAATTAATGGCAGCACCACAACATTCAAAAGTTATTACTTCAGCCCGAATAATTCGCCAAGTATTCGAATTTAATAATGCAAGCTCTCATGCTGAAATTAATATCGGGGACTAAATTCCGGACTGCAAATAGAATGTCTTGTAGCGCACTAGGGGAAACGTTGTTAATGATTTCCGACAAGTAGTTTCAGATGTAAGCACGACTTTCTCCTGCCTGTACATTATTTACAGATGAAGTCAATGACTAGTCTGTTTATTGGTCGCGTTTTGTTCCTCTCCTTGCCTCTTTACCGTGCAGAGGTACAATACTCATCTGTATCAATACTTGTACGAGGGGTATCATATGTTCAGGATGATATCTTTGGGGAGAATTTTCGTTTGTTTCTTTGCAATAGATTAAGATTCGAAGTTAATGTGGTGGCATTTGAGAACGAGTCATTTAGAAGGAATTATTATAACATGGAGCATGCCGATCTGGCAAAAAACTTTCGTGTTGCCAAAATTAACCGTGTTTAATGGCTTGTTTTGTATAAAACTTAGAAGTTTTATTTCAAATTTTAGCATTGTTGTTTTTTGACAACGTTTAATAGTCGGAAAAATATTTTTTAGCGATATTTGTGATCCAAAATTTTGCTACTTAAAAAAACCTCCCTCATATTTTAATCCTGTTAATGCAATTATTGTCATAAAACTAGGGGGGAAATGGTTGAAAAAACCCCCCTACTATTAGGAATAGCAAATATATTTAAAAAAAAACATTGAACATGATTTATAAAATCAGCTTTCAAGAGTAGCTTTCAAATTTCCGAATTATTTAATTAAACAATGAGGACTGTAAACTGTACAGTGTTACCTACTCATTTTTTATAATATAACAAATAGAAAAACAGCTTTAAATTACCGTTATAGATTCGAATCAAGAGTTTTTCTGTTTTGTGTGTGTATATACAATTCAAGTAATGCCGTAACTTGGAGAATTGTGAGTAATGTATTGTTTACCGTAAATTTGGCTGTATATTACGAAGTTAGTGACAAACTGGTGCAATAAATGGAACTCCAACGTCATAGTCAATCTCATAATACTATTAACAAAAACAGCTTTAATAGTTGTAATAATCTGATATGAATAACTGTAATAATACTAAAAGCAATCGTAATAGTAATAGTAATAATATGAACTACGATACGAATACTAATTACAGAAAAAATAGTTAGAGCAGAAATTATAATAATAGAAATAATAGTATTAATACAAAAAGCAGTAATACTCATTCTAAAAAATAATTGTGATAGTAAGAGCAATAATAGTAATAATGAGTGTAGCAATAATTAGTTGCAATAATAATAATAATAATAATAACAATAATAATAATAATAATAATAACAATAATAATAATAATAATAATAATAATAATAATAATAATAATAATAATAATAATAATAATAATTTAATAATAATAATAATAATAATAATAATAATAATAATAATAATAATAATAATAATAATAATAATAATAATAATAATAATAATAATAATAATAATAATAATAATTTAATAATAATAATAATTATTATCATAATAATAATAATCATAATCACAATAATAATTATCATAATAATGATAATAATTATCATAATAATGATAATAATTATCATAATAATAATAATAATTATCATAATAATAATAATAATCATAATAATAATAATAATAATAAAGAAAGAAAAATTAATTCACTGCTTTCGAAAACTAAGAATTTCTTCCTATCGAACTAACATTCTAAATTACTGTATTTGCTCTCTCTCTTCTTCTTTTTTAGTGAGAAAGAAGGCATTCATTTATTTATAATTATTCAATAGCTCATAAGCGCACAGATCAGTTTCGTACTCAATTCCTTTACGAGGAACATCCTATCATAAACGGGTCCAGTGCATCCGCCTTTATGCATGCATCCCATTCTCTCTTCAGAAGGCAAACGTTATTTTCTCCTTACAAACAAGCCGGGAAGAAAAAAGGAAGAAGGAAAGAAAAGACCAGGAGAGAGATACAAAAAAGGAGGAACACTTTCTGCTCGGAAATCCGTTTATCTCCGGCAGCATGCGAGGATCGGGGCCCCATTTTCTTTTAAGGAGAGAGAGCTCGGTCCTTTCTGTCACGCGATCGGAGAGTGAGTGGTTGACGCCTGAGATCCTCTCCGCGGGAGAGGGATTTTCTCTTCAACACAATGGCCGAGGACCGATACTTCTTTGGGACACCTCGACTTGCTTTCACGTAGAAATTATCCATGTGTATTAAAATCTCTTCTTATACTTAAACTCATATAAAAAATACTCCCTCGTATATATTTGTACTTTGGAACGACAGCAACTATTGTCAAAAATATAAGTTTTATAAAAACTGGTGGTAAAGTTCCATATTTTTTCTTAGTTCTATCACACATACTCTAGGGTCCCAGGTGAGCCACATTGCAAGCTGTTTAACAGCTTGGATGGCCGTGAAGAGCTGTTTTATGAGCTGTTCATCATCGGCAAAAGTTCGTATGCAAGTACAGATTGTTTCCACTCTAAACTTAAGACTTATTGGTGCGACATCGATGTTGATATTTTAGAAACATCGATGTTTTTGATGTTTTTCAAACATCGATATATGTTCTACGTTTCAGCAGAAAACTGTTTACAAATTATTTATTTTTTAAATATTCTATTATTATTATTATCTTTAAATTAATAATAATAATAATAATAATAATAATAATAACAATAATGCTAAATTATGATAAAATAATAATAATAATAATAATAATAATAATAATAATAATAATAATAATAATAATAATAATAATAATAATAATAATATTAATAATAATAATAATAATAATAATGGTAACAATAATGATAAAATAATAATAATAATAATAGTAACAATAATGATAAAATAATGATAAAATAATAATAATAATAATAATAATAATAATAACAAAGAAAGAAAAATTAATTCACTGCTTTCGAAAACTAAGAATTTCTTCCTATCGAACTAATATTCTAACTTACTGTATTTGCTCTCTCTCTTCTTCTTTTTTAGTGAGAAAGAAGGCATTCATTTATTTATAACTATTCAATAGCTCATAGGCGCACAGATCAGTTTCACACGTAATTCCTTTACGATTGACATCCTATCATAAATGGGTCCAGTGCATCCGCTTTTATGCATGCATCCCATTCTCCCTTCCAGAAGGCAAACGTTATTTTCTCCTTACAAATAAGCCAGGAAGAAAAAAGGAAGAAGGAAAGAAAAGAACAGGAGAGAGATACAAAAAAAGGAGGAACACTTTCTGCTCGGAAATCCGTTTATCTCCGGCAGCATGCGAGGATCGGAGCCACATTTTCTTTTAAGGAGAGAGAGCTCGGTCCTTTCTGTCACGCGATCGGAGAGTGAGTGGTTGACACCTGAGATCCTCTCCGAGGGAGAGGGATTTTCTCTTCAACACAATGGCCGAGGACCGATACTTCTTTGGGACACCTCGACCTGCTTTCACGTAGAAATTATCTATGTGTAGTAAAATCTCTTCTTATACTTAAACCCATATAAAAATACTCTCTCGTATATATTCGTACTTTGGAACGACAGTAACTATTATCAAAAATATAAGTTTCATGAAAACTGGTGGTAAAGTTCCATATTTTTTCTTAGTTCTATCACACACACATACTCCAGGGTCCCAGGTGAGCCACATTGCAAGCTGTTTAACAGCTTGGATGGCCGTGAAGAGCTGTCTTATGAGCTGTTCATCATCGGCAAAAGTTCGTATGCAAGTACAGATTGTTTCCGCTCTAAACTTAAGACTTATTGATGCGACATCAATGTTGTTATTTTAGAAATATCGATGTTTTTTACATCGATGTTCTTCAAACATCGATATATGTTTTACGTTTCAGTAGAAAACTGTTTGCAAATTATTTATTTTTTAAATATTCTATATTCTATTATTATTGTTATTTTTATAAAAATGAAAATAATAATAATAATACTGACAGTAATAACAATATTACTACTACTACTACTAATAATAATAATAATAATAACAATGATAATTAAAGTAATGATAATGATGATAATAATAGTAATAATAATGACAATAATAATAATAATAACAATGATATTAAAAATAATAATAATGATAATAATAATAATAATGATAATGATAAAAATGATAATAATAATGACAATGATAATAATATTAATGATAATAGAACAAGAATAGCAATAATGACAATGATAATAATATTAATGATAATAGAACAAGAATAGCAATAATGACAATGATAATAATATTAATGATAATAGAACAAGAATAACAATAATGACAATAATAATAATAGCAACAACAACAAAAAAATATATTATTATTATTATTAGTAGTATTATTTTGAGGTATAAGAGTTAGACAAAAAAAAATTTGTCTTTTGGACGAAAACATGCAGGCCACTTTTCAAGGTCCAACAATAGTAATAACAATAATAATAATAATAACAATAATAATAATAATGATAATGTCAATAATAAGAATAATGATAGTGACAATAATAATAATTAAAATGACAATAGTCATATAATAATAATGACAATAATAATAATATTAATAATAATAGAATAATTATAACAATAATGACAACAATAATAATATTAATAATAATAAAATAATAAAAGCAATAATGGCAATAATAATAATAATAATAGCAACAACAGCAAAAACAATTTATTAATATTATTATTATTTTTTTTTAAGACATTAGAACTAGACAAAAAAAATTTAGTCTTTTAGATGAAAATATGCACGCCACTTTTCAATGTCCTACAAGAGGAACTTTAATTAGTGTTTATAAGTACCATAAATTTTTAGTAGTATATAATAGGCCGGTTGAAGTTTTGATGGGCAGAAAATTAACTTAAGAATTCATTAAACTAGTAGCTTTAAGAGCAATAAAATTACCATACACGAATAAAGTAAATAAGAAACTCACCAAAGTACAACAATACGAAAAAAACTCCATCTTTAAGTTTACAACATGATTAATATTTCAATGAACTCATTTATTAAAATGATTAGGGGTAATAATTCAAGCTTGAAGCTTTATTGGGCAAAATGCATAATTAACCTGAAGTAAAAAGCATTCCATTTTAAGTATCAACTTCGAAGAGTTAGCCGTTCTTCGGATATTTCATCACAGCATTAGAAAATGTTTTACTTTTCTGTTACCAGAAACTCAACTTTTCATTATTCTGAAAATTTAGGACACACTCTATCTTTCAATATTAATTTACAATTTAGTTTCCAAAAAGGATTCTTTCTCTTCGAGTGTCACAGTGCGTTTTTTCATTTTGTTCACTTTAGGGTCATTCCATAGAAATGTCAACCTCAGCCGAAGAAAAAAAAATGTCGAAGTGAAAAAAGTGTCAAAAAATAAGTAAATAAATACATAAATAAAAATCACACAACATAAGAAGTTAAAAAAATTGAAAAGTATTGTAACTATCACTGAGATTATCCATAATAAATAGTTTGTAACGTGTCTACTGCTTATTATTCGATGGTTACGTTAGTCACATGCCATTTTGAGTAAAAGTGACACTTAAGACTAAAAACAAATTAAGACTTAATAAAAAAAGCCAACTTTACACATTTTTCAAATATATCTTTCAATCTTTAACACTTGCTTAACTTTGAGAAATTTTTGTCTCGCAACATGAGCATTCATTTTCATTGTTCCGAAAATGTTACGTTAGTCACGCTGCTATTTTGGTTGTAAAAATATCGACTGTCCGTAATTTTGCTTTAAATTCTTAGCAGAAATGATAAATAGATACCATGTACATTGTAAATCCAAAGGCATAACTAAAAATTACTATTTATCCGTTACAAGTAAAAAGTTACAAAATCAGCTCTAAATGTTACATTAGTCACTACGGAATGACCCTTTAGCACTGACTAAATGTTGTTTATGCAATGTCTCGTGCAACTAAACAGTAGAAAAAAGCTTCACAAATAGTTGTTTTTCCTTAAAAAACAGTACAGGGTACTCGACTGCACTGCAAAAAAAGCCGTTGTTTTTACAGTATGATAATGGTAGCAGAGGTTCCAGTTTAAAACTGTAAAATTCACAGTAATAAACTCTAAAAATAGCAATTTTACAGTTTAAAACTGTAAAGCAGCACTTTTACAGTTTATTAGTACAATTTTAAATTTTATTACGACAAAATTAGCTGTACTAGACTGTAAAAACAACAGTATAATACTGGCTTCAGAGTTTTCAGTTTAAAACTGTAAACTGCACAGTAATAAGCTGTAAAACTAGCTATTTTTCAGTTTATTACTGTAAAATTAGCTATTTTTGCAATTTGTTAGAATAAAATTGGCTGTATAACACTTTGAATTTCAGTAATTTTTTTGTTTGCGGCAACGTATAAATAACATCGAATATCTTAAAAACGTTTTCCAATAGAGAATTAAAATTAATTCTAAATGAATGTAAAATGTTCAAATTTTCTTACCTGGTAATTTATATCTTCAATAAACAAGAGGAAACATAAAATATAATGTATTCTTTTTATAGTAAAGACACAGTTCTGAAGCATCAGATATTTTTATAATTATTGTGATTTCTGGGGAAAATGTGCTGTCAACTAATGACAAAATTAGCATGCATTACGTTGCAATAATCTTTTTTTTAATCAGATAACTGATTTGTATGTAATTTTTTTTTAAAAATGAGTCTTTTAAATTAAAATAAATCATATGTTGCAGAAATGCAACAGCGGGAAGTTAAGGGTTAAGCCTAAAATGTATGTAAACCATCCAAGTAAGAGTTTTAAGCAGATCAAAATTGTTAAAAAAAGCTTGGGCATAAATGGGTAAATTTAAAGTTTTAAACTATAGTTATCAACTACAGTTATTAAACTTGTCAAATTTACAGAAAAATAGTGATCGTGGGACAAATGCTATAGTTTTAAACTACAGTAAACTGCATTTAAAGTTGTCTAATTTAAAGTTTTAAACTACAGTTATTAAAGTTGTCAAATTTACAGAAAAATAGTGAGCGTGGGACAAATGCTATAGTTTTAAACTACAGTAAACTACATTTAAAGTTGTCTAATTTAAAGTTTTAAACTACAGTTCTTAAAGTTGTGTACTAAAGTAAACTACAGTTATTAAAGTTGTTAAATTTAAAGTTTAAACTGCAGTTATAAACTACAGTTGTAAAAGTTGTCTAATTTAAAGAAAAAAAAGTCGGGATGTTTTTTTACAGTCGTGGGTCAAATTGTATAGTTTTTAACTACAGTCAACTCCTGATTATCTGTGGAATATGGTTGCATGACAATCGCGGATAAGCGAATACTGCGCATAATTCCGAAAAATAGGTAAAAAAGGATAAGTGTATGTAATAGCTAATGAAAATTAATAACACTAGCACATACATTTAAAGTATAGGTAAAATCAAAAACATTGAATGTAACAAATGTATGTAAAAGCTAAAAACTAGCAAAAATACCCTCATACATCAAAAAATATTAATAATAATAACCTAATATCAGTAAATATCTTTCTATTCAGTTATTTGTTTTTATTTTTTTCATTTTAAAGATCTTCTTGATTGAAGTCAGAGCCCGATCCTTCTGACATTGGACATAGGGCACATTTCTTTCTAAGGGCCTTCCTCCTCCTTTCTCATATCAGTTACATATTACGAGTAAAAAAATTCTTGCAATACCAGAGTGAAATAAAAGTTTTGTGCAAAGATTAAACTTAACCCATTAATGCCTGACATTTTTTTTTCTTCCAAAGATATTTTATATACTGGTGAGAAACAGGGTTTATTGAACAGAAAAAATAATAAACTAAAAATGGCTAATTTTACAACAATAAACTCAAATTGCTCATTTTACAGTAATAAACTGTAAAATTGTTAATTTTACAGTTTAATACCGTGCATTTTACGGTTTAAAACTGGAACCTCTGCTGCCAGTATTATACTGTTGTTTTTACAGTATAATACAGCTAAATTTTACGGCAATAAACTGTAAAATTACTAATTTTACAGTAAGAAACTGAAATTGCTTGTTTTACAGTTTATTACTGTGCATTTTACAGTTTTAAATTGGAACCTCGGCTCCCAGTATTATACTGTAAAAACAACAGTTCATTGTTTGCAGTGTAGATTTTTGTCTCCATACAGCAGACTACTTTGACTGCGTGCTTAAAATTAACTGGTGGATGTTGAATTTAGCCTGCAATGCTCCATCCTTTTTTCTGCGTACAGTATTTTGTTCTTTTTGAATTACATAATTCCGCAAAAACGCTAAAAAATCACACATCTGACTTTTCCAGTGATGCACTTCAAGAAAATAAGCTCCATTTTTAGATCCTCAATTGTTATGAGAGAAAATTTTCTTCTTATTCAAGACCACTCTAATGAATCGCAAATCTCAGATTACGTGCAGCCAAACACAAAATTACAAGAAGTGGGAGAGAGGGGAATACCCAGAATTTTCTATTAAGATGATGCACGCAAGTTCATGCTTAGCAAAATGCTAGTCAAATGACAAGAGCTTGCACCTAGATCACGCTCACTGCTGTTTTAAATTGATGTGGCTTTAAAGTAGCTATTTGATGTTTTTTTTCTAAATATTATTTTTAATGACACGAAATGGGAAGTGGTTGAAATAATTGAAGTCTATACGAGATTTTAAACAACTAGTTTTGCTTCAGTTCTGCCTCAGCCCTGGCTTACGGGCGGTAACTCATTGCAAACTAGTTACACTCTTCTAGTACAAAACAGTTGCTTAAATTATTTAAAATTAAAAGTAAATGAAAAGATCCGTTGTAAAATAAGCTGCAGAAATATCACAAGAGCATGTTACTGTAACAAATGAATGTTGTTTTTACAGTATAATACAGCTAATTTTATGGTAATAAACTGTAAAAGTTGTTATTTTTACAGTAATAAACTGCAGAATCACTACTTTTACAGTACTAAACTGTAAAATCGCTAGTTAATTAGAAAAAAAAATCATATTTTTGAAGAAATTCACAAATTTCAGGCCTCGTGCGGAACACCTAAACAATTTCTGATTAGACTGAATTGTTTTGTGGTATATGTGGGTATGTAGGGGCAACTTTTTATCAACTTAGTAAATTGAATTTCGAAAAAAAGTTTTTTTCGATACACCCTACTATGCAGTCAACTCACGATAACTCGCAGCCTCTTAACACGAATATTTTTCTTAATTTAGAAGTTTTCATTGGATTCTTATCTCTTGGGGTTGTGGGAACTTCCTATAGTTCGAACTGCTAATAATCCAAGGTTTTATCCCGTTTGTTTGGGACTTCGAGTTATGGAGAGTTTATTGTAATAAATTTTCCATTGCTAATAGTAGCTTCATTTTCGTTAATCTTTTTTTTTTTCGTTTACAAACTCTGAACCATTTTCTTGTACATTTATTGGTTTAATGCCAAGTTTAATTAGAACACGTACTGTTATATTTTGTATTTTCTAGAATAAGAAATTCAAAGGTTTGAACAGTTTCTTCTTTCAATAACAATCAAAATTCCATTGGAAATCTCGAATAAATATTATTTGGTAAAGAATACGACTACATACGATTGACAACAGAAAATATTAAAATTCTCGAAAGCCACAAATGACACACAAGTAAAAAATTAAAAAAAAAAAAAATCTGAAAGATTAAAGTAAGGTCTTAACGACACTATATAGATTTCAAATCCTTTTTTAAGGCTATTTAAAACAGAGAGTACTCTTTTTAAGTGCTCCAATGTGTGTATTTTCTATCACCCAGCGGAGAGTATATTGAAGCCATTTCGAAGAATATTATGGAGATATCTAAAAATAATGTTTCCTGAGGGTCCCGTTGATAGAATGTTTTGGAGGATCATCAAAAAGTTACAAGCGTTTTATGTCTTCCCTAGAATCAGTTTTTTTTCCATTTCCTTGTCTTGCATTAAACTTGTAACAGTACTTTTCACCAAAAAGAAAAAAAAAAAACCTTATTATCTTAGTAAATGTTTACAAAAGACAGGAGCAATATGAACTAAGCTGTAGTATAAGATTGAGAGAATGCACCTCTGAACAATACCATACATAACTCTTTACAAAAACCGTTCAGAAAGAAAAAAAAAGAAACATTGAGAAAGGCATTTGAAGTTTTTTCTATGAAGAGTGTAAGCGGCATAAAGTGTAGCGATTTAAAATAAGTGAGTTCAGCTCCTACAAATCTCAGAACTGCTTGTTTTGATATAGGTTGCCTTTCTCTCGCTTTTATTAGTTCAACATTTCGGATTTGTTTGTATGTATGTATGTACGTACGTATGTATGTATGTATGTAACTCTGAATAAAAGATGAAATTTACGTTCTTCACAATTATAAAAGTAATATATTCAATGCTATTATTAATACTAAAGGCTAAACTGTATTATATGCTGATGTGTTTTAGTGTTTCAGTTGTCTATATGTAATTCTGAATAAAAGATAAAATTCACGTTCTTTGCAAATATTCACGTTATTGCATATTGATATATATATGTCGAAAATTTGTGTGTTTGTATTTTTGTATATTTACTATGTCTAAAAGCATTAAAAAAACAAATTAAGGAAAAAACAATAAATACTTTTGCTGAAATTTAAAATGTAAAAATTTTTTTAACAAAATTTCAAAATGCTCCATGCGTCACAATTTTTTTTCAACCTTTGAATTTCCACTTAATTTCCAATCATTAGGCATGATTGCATAAATCTATGCATTACATACAATGTTTTATATGATAGTTTATACAATATGGTTGAAAATGAAAATTTATATGCATTTTTAGCTGAAAATTTTCATTTTCAGCCATTTTTAAAAAAAATCTAAATTTTTAATTTCAACAGAAGTATTCATTGTTTTTGCATCAATCTGTTTTTATGCTTTTCGATGTAGTAAATATACAATAATACAAGCACATAAAGTTTTAAACATATTGATCAATAAATGAAAAAAAAAATCATTATTTTTTGTCCACTGTAGCCTTAAAATTTGAAATTTTAAAATGAAATATACTTCCGCACGGAGACAATTCCTTGCAATCGTTGCGTGAGCTATTTCAAATCTATATTTTGAGTTTTAAAGATTCGAAACCCGAGTTTGTTTTGGAGAAAACTTTTCATCAATAAATAATCTTCAGGGAGTTGTTTCGTAGCATTTTATCAGAACATAATACAGGAACATCTTCTTTACCATATTTAATGCTCTACCACAATAGGTCATCCGGGCATTTACGACGAACATAAGCAGTTCTCCGTCGGATATGTTGCCAAAGGAGAGAAAGGAAATTCCATCGAATGTTATGGAGACATCTCCTCGTAATGGTACCTCCGGGACCAATCGGAGCGTTTTGGCTTCTCCCCAAATGTGCTCCTACCCTGGTGCTATCTCCGGCCTAAACGCGGCACATGTTTTGCAATTCGCGGTGTTTACCGGAAAGAACGTTATTCAGTCGGGGTATTATAGAGCAATTCCAGATATTTTCATGACACTTTGTAGAGCTGTGTGATACATTTCGTTGAGATGGAAATTTCCGGTGGTTATAGTAATTGTGGCTCTCAGTGTCGTCCTTGTTGTTTTATGGCTCTGTTTTTGCTGTGCTTGGGAGGGACTGATATGCTTTGTGTTATTTCTATGGGAAGTTTTGTCGAAATTATGATGGCAACATAAAAACGTTTCTTTTTTTTTGAGTACTTAGCTCTTAAATTTTCGCTTTGTGCAAAATAGTGGAAAAAAAGGAGAAGTTAAACCAGGGCAGCGAAGGAGATGGGGGTCGCAGGAAATGTGCTCGAATTCGACTCTGACTCAGGGATATTAAGAACCTCAGACTCCGACTTCACACTGGAAAAATGAATGATGTTTTTACAGTATAATACAGTAAATTTACAGTATTAAACTGTGAAACTGCGAATTTTACAGTAATTAATTAAAATTGCTAGTTTTAGTTTATTACCGTGCATTTTACGGTTTTAAACTTGAACCTCTGCTGCCAGTATTATACTGTTGTTTTTACAGTATAATACAGCTAAATTTTACGGCAAAAAACTGAAATTTCTAACTTTACAATAAGAAATTAAAATTGCTAGTTTTACAGTTTATTACTGTGCATTTTACAGTTTCAAATTGGACTCGGCTGCCAGTATTATACAGTAAAAACAGCAGTTCATTTTTTGCAGTGCAACGGCGCTGGCAGAGCTGAAAAGCTCTCCTTACCCGAAAGGCATTAATAATTTGTTTTCTGGCTTAAAAACTTAATAATTGAGGAAAGTGGTGGAGGGTTTCCAAAACTTGAAAAAATTAAGTTCAAAATAAAAGTACACCAAAGGAAAAAAAATGCTTTCTTTTATTACCTTCATTTATATTAATTAGAAATTTATTTCAAAACGAAGTATTGCAGAGCTTATATTTCAAGTTTTGATTTCGAAGCACTCTAATTTAAAAACTACTGGTTGGATCAACTAAATCCTGCACTAAAATCGTCGTGAGGCCATGAAGCTTAATTTGGCGAAGGATGAAAAACAGATCGAAAATGTGCCGATAGATGGAGCGATGAGGGTTCAAATTCTTGTTGAGGAATTATGTTCACCACATTTAAACAATCTGACCGGATAGCTTCTGATATGCTATAGAATATGTTGCTCTGTGTGTCCAGTTACCAGTTAGTAACGAAACAAGGCGATGGATAAATTGAACAACTTATACTTTTACTTAATCCTCAAGGAATTCGTTTCATTAAGCTTCTTTTTTCTCTTGTCACTATCACTGTCTTCGTTGTAGCATTATAAATTATTCGTGGCGTTCAGAATCTATTGCATCTTTTTGGAATTCAATATTTTCAGTGTTTTACGAATCAATTTAGTAGGCTTTTCCCTTCAAATTAATCCAACAGAGCCATCTGTCGGCACATTTTGGAACTATTTGTTCCATGTCCTTGGGACTACTCTGGTGAAGTATCAAGATATTCTGTCCATCATTTTCTAAACTAGAGCGCTTTGCAATCTCAAACTTTAACGATAATCATTCTGTGTATAATACTCTAATATGTATTTGTTGATAAAACATCAAGAAAATTCCAGAGCATTAAAAATTACCATGAGTCCACATCGACTCAAAACGATCCCCATTGAAACAAATGAAACGGAATTTCAAAACAATTCCAAATGTTTATCTTCCATCCTAATGCTCAAACCTGTAGCTCCCTCCGTTAAAACAACGTAACTTACAGTACATAAGGTTGTCAGGGGGGAATGCCTGCATTTGACAGCCTACATAAACCACTGCACAATGACAAGCAGTCCTCCTTATTTCCCCATTGCTGGAATAAATTAATTTTCTAGCGCGCGAAAGGATGTCTTTAACATTCGACCGAGCCTCAACAAGGGCCTTTCAGAGCGTGATCGTTTGGGGGTTGGCCGTGATCCTACCCCAATGAATCACCCGCACGCGCAGACGTTTGTTATAGAAAGGGGATCTTAAACTGCGAACTGTCAATGGCAGACATCGGGATCGTTCCTTACAGCCGAGTGCCCGCATTCTTAAGTCTTTGTGATTGTTCGCTTGGAAGTCATTGTCTTTTCGTTTTTCTTCGATCTCGGTGGCTCTTTTGAAGTGCAATTTAGTCGGATTTTTTCTCCTTTTAGCTCTTGCTTTTAAGTTTTGCCATTGGAAAAATGACTTAACCCATTAATGCCGACTTCGAATCATCAATAAGACATTCATTCAAGTTTTAAGCTTATTATACAAAGCCAATAGGATGCTTGGGTTTATAATAGATCTATTTCAAACAAATCTAAAAAGGTTCTTCTGCCTCTATATAGAAGTGTGGTAAGACCTCATTTGGAGTATGCTGTTCAGTTTTGGTCTCCTTATCTGAAGAAAGATATTAATGTATTAGAAAGGGTACAAAGAAGGGCTACAAGGTTAGTAAACGTATTTTCTAATCTAGACTATGATTCCAGACTTAGAATGCTTAATATGTATAGTCTTGAGCAAAGGAGAACCAGAGGGGACATGATTCAGTTATTTAAATTTATTAAAATGAATGATGTTGCAGGGTTGGATTTTTGCACGGAAAGCAGGACAAGGGGTCATTGTTTTAAGCTGTTTAAACCTCAGGCTAACCTGGAAATTCGAAAAAATTACTACTTTAGCAGGGTAGTGGGAACTTGGAACAGTTTACCGGAAGAGACGGTACGGAGCAATGGAGTAGATAGCTTTAAGAGGGCCAATGATCTTCATTGGGGTCTTTAATTTGACTAGGACCAGCCCAGTTGGGCCCAGAGCCTGCTGCTGGTCGTCGCTTTTGTATTTGTATTATTTCACACGTTTTCGACAAGGGTGCGAAACTTATATATATATTCCTTTCTGTGAGTATTTACCATGTGAAATGCACAACTGTTAGACTAATAGAGTCATATAAGGACTAGTTATATTTATTTTCCGTGTTGGTATGTTTTTGTACCAACCGGCATTACCGGGTTAATTTAACAGTTTTTCACACTGTAAAAAATGAAGGATGTTTTTACAGTATAATACAGCTAATTTTGTAGTAATAAACTGTAAAAAAATGCTACTTTTACAGTAATAAACGGTAAATTTTCTTAGTTTGCAGTACTAAACTGTAAAATTGCTAATTTTACAGCAATAGACTGTAAAATTGCTATTTTCACAGTTTATTACCTTGCATTTTAGTTTTAAACTGGAACCTCTGCTGCCAGTATTATACTGCTGTTTTTAGATTATAATACTGCTAAATTTTAAGGCAATAAACAGTGAAAACCCTAAATTTACAGTAAGGATCTGTAAAATTGCTAAATTTTACAGTATAATACTGTCCATTTTACAGTTTTAAATTGGAACTTCGGCTGCCAGTATTGTACTGTAAAAACAACAGTTCATTTTGTGCAGTGCATATTTTAAGGATGGAAAAGGTTTTGTACCTCATAGGTAGAGATTGTGGGAAGACGCCGCTGTTTTAAACTTTATTTTATACAAAATACCGCATTGGTTTTATTTTTAAAAATCCAATTTATCCACAAATATGGACTTTTGTGATTGGTAAAGAAAAATAGGTTTCGGTTTGAAAAACAATGACAAAACACTATAAAATCACTCCTTATACCTTGCGGTTAATCAAAACCAATTTATGCAGTCCTTCAATGAGCATGCTCTTTCATTCTAACTGATTGGCTGACTGTTTTTGTTGATGCTCGTGTGTGAAAAATATACTGTGGCATCTTCCCCCAATCTACCTCACAAAATTTTTAAGCACGGAAACATTCGGGACCGTATAATTAATTTATGATTTGAGCAACGAAAACATTTGTAATTTATTCTACATTTTATCATTATTTAAATCATCAAAAGTGCAATTTTTTTCTCTTTCTGCCTTTTAGTTCTTGCCTTAAAAATTTTCTCATTTGAAAAATAGTTTAATGTAAATATTGACCGTATCTGCACTGATTGATTGTAAAAGGTAAAACACTTATGTTATGCCTTCCATTTTTCTTGTAATAATCATTTTCCGGGACAATACCGAAAACTTTTATTAGCAGTTTGGAGAAGTAGAAGTTGATGCATTTAAGCATTAAGTTTAAGCTTCGCATGTTAAGTATAAAAATGGAATATTTAATTGTGTAAGGTTCTTGTAGATTATTAATTGTGGTTTTGAACTTAATCAGGAAATGAGTTCAATTTTATTTTGCATTTGCGTATATTTTTTGTTTTAGTTTAGTTGACAGTTTGACACACTACCAAGTGGTACAAACACAATTTCTTTTTCTCTCCCTTCTTTTCCTCTGTCTCTCAGTTAGTATTTAATAAATATCCAACAAGACGAAAAGGAAAGAGTTTGTTAACCCACAAATCTGCGTTAGCGCAATTTTGAAAAATCGATCTTTATGTTTATCTGCAGTTTCAAAAGTGAACAACCAAATTTGTAAATAAATTGTAAAATACTTAACTTAAATAGCACTTAAAACTTTTCGATAGAGGTTTACCACATTTTTTTTTTAAAAACTTTATCGATTACAAGCCACGCGAACTTATTTATTCTTCTTGTTCAAAGAAACAGTTTTTTCTGTCAGCGAAATTCTTTTTCGAACTGGTTGAATGGAGATCTAGAATATTTCTCAAAGTGGTCTATTATAAGGGCGTGTGAATGCCACACCCTTAATGGGATACTCACAGACATCTGCTGCCAAGTTATGGACAGAAAAGTTATGGACAGTTTTATTTATTTGTTTGAGCAAGAAGTTCGTCCAGAAATAATCAAGCCTAACTTCTCTCATATTAACACCGATTTCATTTCAACTGCCTTACAATTGATAGTGTTAGATTCAAATATTTAAAATATGTGTTTGAAGATTCAAAACACTTTTTGAAAACAAAATAAATCTATAGAGAAAGAAAACGAGCTCTAATGCAGAAGCGGTATGAAATGAATTATATCAAAGTGTTAAAATTCAAACTTATTTTTTTAAGCAAAGAAATTTTAAGTTCAAGTAGTTTTTCCCTTCTATATGTATATATGTGCACAAAATGAGAAAGAAATAGCTGCTTTTCCAAAAATAAGATTACTGACACCTTTTCAATGTAAGTGAGTAACTGTTTGAGAAATCAACTATAACTTTTTCAAATGAACGGTGTATTTAAATGAATGAATTCAATGCACGAGCTAAAGAAAATAAGAACTTTCCAGTGATGAACGGATCTTTAAAAAGACAAACATTAATGCCCATGCTGGTGAAGAAGCTTAACATTATATGGTTCATATAAATATTTCTTTTAATGAAACATTTCTTTTTAAAAATACATATTAGATCCGAATTTTGAAATTTAATGTTTTGAATTTTAAGGACAATGGAGATGCAATGTTGCGCCAATGTTATAAAAGTGGAGAGTCCAGTTAAGTAGCTAAAAAATCTCATATGTTACGCCTTAAGCACTAAATACATCAAACATGGCTAGTAAAAAGGTTTTTTTTAATAGAAAATTTCGTTTTTTTAAATAAATATTAGATTAATGTTTTTAGATTTAATATTTTGATATTTTGAGAGATTGGCGATACCATGTTACTCCAATGAGTGAACATTTAAAATCTAATTGAGCTACTAAAAAGAGTTAATATGTTAAGTTTTAGGCATCAGATATATCGAATATGGTTTATATAAAATACTTCTTTTTATAGAATATTTTTGTTTAAACAAAAAATTTAGTTCAAAACTTTTAAATTAATGTTTGATTTTTAGAGACATTGGAGATGTCATGTTGCTTCAATGAGTGAACGTTAAGAATTTAATTCAATTGCCGGAAAAAAAGCTCATATGTTAAGCTTTCGTCATTAAATGCACCTGAAATGGTTTATATAATGTATTTCATTTTACAGATCGCTTCGTTTTTAAAATAAATATTAGATCAAAATTTTTAGAGACTTAATATTTCTATTTCAGGCACTCAAAAACTTTTTTAAAGTTTTTGCAAACCCAAGAAGTAATTCGAGCAAAACTTCCATTTGAAAATAAATAATCCTGCCGAATTCTTTCTTATTAAGTAGTATACTAAGGCGAGGATAATCTTGCTGATTCAGACGCCCTCTTGCGGCTTTTTATTCAACCCGGAGATCTCAAAGTAGAAATAAAGCAGCCCTATGGATCAGAAAGGATTACGGCGAAAGCCTTCGCTAAAACTTTTTGGAAGAATGTCATTAAAACGATGCTTTAAAACCTTGCGAACTTTTCATAAAAATGAAATGTACATTTTTCGAAGGATGGAAAAAAAAGGAATTGAACATTGGTGGAAATTCTGATTGAAATATATTTTGCTTCAAATTTTCAAAGGATTTAAGAAGCTAACGGTTTCAGTTTAAATTTATTTCTGAGGAATGGAATTCTAAAAAGTTTCGTCAGCATTGGATGGAGAGTGAAGTTAAAGTATAGAGATTTAAGAATTTTTAGGAAAAAAAAAATATGTTTACTCAAAAAGATTTGAACCAGACATTTTCATTAGTTTGACAAAGTTTACATAAATATGCTTTTGTATCATTGATAAATTTCAGACATCTGATGACGAAGTTTTTTTATTTTTTTTTTATTTTTTCTCATTTTGCGAGTGTTAATACTTTCTCTTAATAATCAGTCTGAAATTGTTCCAAAAATTTTTCTGTGGTTAATAATAGTTGCCGAGCATTTTTTTTTTTAAAAGCTGTGGCTTGAAACTCTTTATGTATGCCTGATAAATTTACTTTAAAAAAATCCTTTTTACTATTATATAATAAGCTTGCGCATTTTTTCTTCGTCAGTTATAAAAGTTTTTCCCCCCCCAGATTTGTTGTTTCAGTTTCTTGACATATTTGTTCAAGTGCTTAATCAAAATCTTGCGATGTAGCTGCTTTTTTAACTTTCTATTTAAAAGCGCATAAAATGTTTAACATGGATATTTGCTTGCATTCTGGGAAGTTAAAATTCCTCCTAACAAAGTAGAACGGATTTAAGTAGAGTAGTAGGGTAGCAGGGTGGAAAATCAGTTGAAAAATTATTTATTAATAAGAAATTGACGCTTTTTCTGTTATTTAATTAATTTAATAAATTTTGCGCTGTAAAAATATTATATTTTATTTTACAAGTTCAACTATATATATTTACTAGCAAAATGGTTATTATAGATGGGGAGCAATCGAAAAATGTGGAATAAGTTCTTAAAGAAAGAGGGATAGAGATAGAAGAAAAGGAAAAAAAAATATCCGCATTCTCAGCGGCTACCGCGCTATTATTCCGAAATTATTATTAATTTCATTAATTAATTAGTATTAATTTATTTACGTTATCAAATACTAGTAAGTACACGTTTAACTGTTATAAAAGTGTTAACAAATGGATTTTAAATCCGAATGGAAGTAAGCACAGACTTTTAGAATTCGGATTTTTGAAATTATTCAAATTGTACCAACTTTTCAAGCTATTCTCTCTTTTTTTTTTTTAACCGATGATAAGGAAAAGCGAGTTCCCGGTTTTGCAGGTGGAAAAGAAAGCGTCTATAACTTTTCAGGGATGCCAGTTTTCTGTTACAGATGATTCCTAGCCTCTTAACCCATTTATGCCCAGTAGCCTAAAAACAGGACGCGTGTTAGTTACTGCATACAAAAACCTGCAATGGGTATATAATTTCACTAAAGCTGTTTTTCACACGTTAAATAGTCCTTCTTCTTGAGAAAACCAGTTAGGGCCATTATTTGGACATCAGAGTTTATTTATCGACAGTTATTTTCAGACAAATCATTCAAGCAACGATCTTGCTTGGGTAGCCACAGAAAGTAAGTTTTTTTGCGAACTTATTTTTCATAAAAATGAAACTATTTTAAAATGACTTGACAAATGCCTTCTGTGATGTTACTTTGCAAAAGTAAAGTAAAGTAAGGTCGTATTTTTCTCACATATCTGCAAAATATCCCATAAACAGGACGCTAAATAACTTAATAAGCATGGCAACGGCAAACTATTTGAAGCCTAAAATGTATGTAAACCATTCCAAGTAAGAGTTTTAAGCAGATAAAAACTGAAAAAAGAAATATTAAAAAAAACTTGGGCATAAATGGGTTAATCACATGGGCTGCGGTAGCCTAATCGGTAAGGCGTCGGACTCGTAACCGGAGGGTGTCGGGTTCGATCCTAGCCGATCAAAGATCCACCGTCGGAACTAATGCCCGCTGGGCGACGTGAAATAAGAGTCGTGATCACAAAGACCTCCAAGCGAAACGATACCTCTGGGGTATTAGACCTAGACCAGGGGTTTGCTCGGCGTTTAGTCTGGATCAAGAGAACAGAGCGCTCTGAGCTACTTCGAACTTTCACCTTAATGGTGCTCGTTAAAACAGAATCCGTACTTATTCTGCCTCTTCAGAAGCAACAACGAAAAAGTTGATCGCATTGAAAGTTGCTTTAAAAATGTTTTAATTCCTATTGTGACTCCAAAAACTAATATTTACTTGTCCTGAAACTCATTTTAAGTTTATTTTAAAAGTTTATGCACATATGTACATCTGTTTCGTTAATGTACAATGACAATCATTACAACTAAAGACGCATCGAAAATGTTTCTCAATCCATTCTTAATTCCGAACTAGTCTAAAAATGGATAGATTAATCAAAGAGCCTGATTAATGGTTTGTAAACATCCCGCAGAGTTGGTGCCAATTTAGTTTAATAAATGATATCCCTTGGATGTCGTTGTTATGCTGCGCATCATATTTTCAAATTAAGCATAGCTTCGATAAATCAATCAATTCAGACAGGATTAATTGACCATGAGTTAAGAAATCTGAACATGAAGCAGAACTCTTGGCGAACATGACACTGATGGCTGACATCATTTAATCAAAAATCTATCAAAATATTTCTAATAAAAAGTTTTGACGCTAATATAATTTGTAAGTACGGTGTTAAATTGTCTTCTAAAAATATTGTTACACTGTAAAAAACGAATGTTAATTTTACAGTATAATACAGCTAATTTTCTAGTAATATACTGTAAAATTGTTTACTATTACAGTACAAAACTGTAAAATTGCTAATTTTACAGTAGTAAATTGTAAAATTGCTAATTTAACAGTTTATTACCGTGCATTTTACAGTTTTAAACTGGAACCTCTGCTGCCAGTACTATACTGTTGTTTTTACTGTATAATACGGCTAAATTTTACGACGATAAACTGTAAAACTGCTCACTTTACAGTAAGAGACGGTAAAATTGTTAGTTTTACAGTTTATTGCTTTATATTTTACAGTTTTAAATTGGAACCGCGGCTGCCAGTATTATAATGTAAAAACAACCGTTCATTTTTTGCAGTGTTTATTTATAACACAAAAGCAAAAAGAAAATATTTCATTTGTTTTTTTAACTTACTAACTTTAACTAATTCCAATTAACTCATTCATTGGAATGCCAAACTAGCAAAATATTTCGATACGGCCGTTTTAAATCTTAAGAGGCCCCACAGTGGCGATGTTGTCAGGCGTTTCAATTGGGATCACGTCTCCCATATCCTCGGGATTAGGTCACGTTCAAAAATGAAACGCTATACTCTATTCTTTAAGCTATTATCACGCCTTGTAGCTTCTGAAGGAGCAGACATTTTGATGCGATTCGGATATCGAAGCGTTCCTTCTGTCACAGCTACCAAGGGAGCAGGTTTTTTTTTTCTCTTTCATTTTTTCTTTCGCAAAAAGTGAAATGCACGTACTATGGTTGCACTGCAAAAAAAATAAATTGTTGTTTTTACAGTATAATACTGGCAGCAGAGGTTAAAGTTTGAAAATGTAATATGCGCAGTAATAAACTGTAAAATTAGCAATTTTACAGCTTATCACTGTAAAGTAGCAATTTTACAATTTATTATCGCAATTTTAGTTTATTACTATAACTTTACAGTTTATTACTACTAAATTTTCTGTATTGTACTGCAAAATCAACAAACATTCTGGCAGCAGAGGTTCCAGTTTAAAGCTGTAAAATGCGCAGTAATAAACTATAAAATTAGCAATTTTACAGATTATTACTGTAAAGCAGCAATTTTGCAGTTTATTACTGTAAAATTAGGAGTTTTTACAGTTTTTTACTATAAAATCAGCAGTATTATACTGTAAAACTACATCTTTTTTTTACAGTGTATAGAAAAGCACAATTCAGTTTTTTGATAAAGCATTGTTTTTATCTTGTAATGTAACTTTCCCCGCAACTGTACTCTTCATGCAGAAAAATGGGATTTAAGTTGTTGAAAGGCCCGCATAATATGAAACGAAACCACAATCACACAACTTGCTTCATTTCCCCTATACTCTTAATGCAATAAAGTTTGAGTTTAGTTACTAAAAGGTTCCTAGACTGAAATGAAAATATTATTGTTGGGGCAAACCTAACTGCTGCCAGGTTACGTTTGCCGCAACTGTAGACAGCTTCAAATCGGCATTCGGGAGTAGCTTCCAAAAAGTCTCTACTGAATGATTGGATAAAACAATCATCTGCTTTATTTTGTTCAGTAAAAATTACACTGCAAAAATTGAACTGTAGTTTTACAATATAACACTGGCAGCTGCGGTTCCGATATAAAACTGTAAAATGCACAGTAATAAACTGTAAAACCATCAATTTTAGAGCTTCTTACTAGGGCTGCGACATCGATGTCGATGTTTTGGAAACATCGATGTTTTTGCTAAAGCATCGATGTTAGAGGGTCGATGTTTTCACTACATCGATGTTTTGGGTTCGATATTTTTTTCAATGTCGATGTTTTATAACCCAGTAAGAAATGCTTGATAAAAATATGCGATGTGCATACGCATTAAGAAGTTTTCATTCTTAATCAGAAGTTTCAATATTAATCTCATTAGAAATTATTTTCTATGATTATTGTCGATGTTTTGCTCTCGATGTTTCAAAAAACATTTCTAATTTGCTTTAGCCATTTTCTTTTAAATTTTACTTATTTCGTTAGTGTACTTTGTGTGAATGTTTTACAGTTCAGCAAAAAAAAAATCATCAAGATACGCGGCCAAAAGTTACATTGTTAATCCGCTGTTACACTATCAATCTCATTAGAAGACGTTTTTGATAGTTACCATCGATGTTTTAAGATCGAATTTTTTTCCGATGACGGTGTTTTACATTTCAACAAAAAAAGTTTTATAAAAATATGCTATAAATAAAAGTTATACAGTTAATCAACATTTGCAGTATCTATCTCACTAAAAAAGTTTTCTATAATTGACATCGATATCATACGGTTGATGTTTTTCTTGAGACAGAAAAAAATCTAATTGAGTGACATAAAGAGGCGCAATGTATTGGGGAGTTACTGTATTAATGTACATTTAAATGTGTAAGTAATTTTTAGAAAAAAAGATCGATGTTTTAAAACATCGATATTTGAAAACATCGATGTTTTTGGTTCGATATTTTTTTCAATGTCGATGTTTTATAACCCAGTAAAAAATGCTTGATAAAAATATGCGATGTGCATACGCATTAAGAAGTTTTCATTCTTAATCAGAAGTTTCAATATTAATCTCATTAGAAATTATTTTCTATGATTATTGTCGATGTTTTGCTCTCGATGTTTCAAAAAACATTTCTAATTTGCTTTAGCCATTTTCTTTTAAATTTTACTTATTTCGTTAGTGTACTTTGTTTGAATGTTTTACAGTTCAGCAAAAAAAAAATCATCAAGATACGCGGCCAAAAGTTACATTGTTAATCCGCTGTTACACTATCAATCTCATTAGAAGACGTTTTTGATAGTTACCATCGATGTTTTAAGATCGAATTTTTTTCCGATGACGGTGTTTTACATTTCAACAAAAAAAGTTTTATAAAAATATGCTATAAATAAAAGTTATACAGTTAATCAACATTTGCAGTATCTATCTCACTAAAAAAGTTTTCTATAATTGACATCGATATCATACGGTTGATGTTTTTCTTGAGACAGAAAAAAATCTAATTGAGTGACATAAAGAGGCGCAATGTATTGGGGAGTTACTGTATTAATGTACATTTAAATGTGTAAGTAATTTTTAGAAAAAAAGATCGATGTTTTAAAACATCGATATTTGAAAACATCGATGTTTTTGGTCGATGTATCAATACCATCGATGTCTTAATTTCGATACATCGATGCCTTGAAACATCGATGTTTTGTCTTCGATGTCGCACCCCTACTTCTTACTGTAAAGTTAGTAACTTAACAATTTATTGCCGTAAAATTCAGCTGTATTATACTGCAAAATTAACAGCATAATACTGGCAGCAGACGTTCCAGTTTAAAACTGTAAAATGCACGGTAATGAACTGCTAAATTAAATTTTACAGTTTATCACTGTAAAATTAGTAATTATAAAGTTTAGTATTGTAAAAATAACAATTTTACAGTTTATTACTATGAAATTAGCAACTTTACAGTTTTTTACTATAAAATTAGCTGTATTATACTATGAAAAAACATTCAGATTCTACAGTGCAGAAATTGTAACCTTGCTTGCATAATGCAGCATTGGATCGTTTCCGGATTCTTTTGAAGTCAACTATACTAAAAAAACTAATGGGATACAAAGTTAACTCTCATACTTCTCCCCCATGTGTGTAGTGTGAACTAAACTAGGTTGTCAAACATTTTAAAGAATACACTGTGTGCCGGATTGAAAATGAAAAAATATTGACACATATTTTGGAATCGTAGGAAATTTCTGCAATGTTTTCTGAAGCTATATCGTATATTAAGATTGTATCTACAAATTGAGTCTGTATATATTGAGATTAAATGGCAACTTGTTGTTTCGTGACTTGAATTTATGCCTTACGACGATATTTTTCTCGAAATGCGGCAACATGTCAAAAGTAAATAGTAATCACTGCATGATAACGTAAAATTTCTAACTAGATATACCTCTTCATATTAAAGTTGCTGCCTGGGATTTATTTACTTTGTGACAAAAGCTTAATTAATGACAGTAGCTTAATTTATGTCTCCAATTCTAATGAAACCAGCTTTCAAAATTAATTTAAAAATAAATAAATAAATAAAGGTTTAATTTGTGTCTCCAATCTTAATAAACCAGTTCTAAAAATTAATTTAAAAATAAATAAATGAATGAAGGTTTAATTTAGGTCTCCAATCTTAATGAAACCTGTTCTAAAAATTAATTAAAAAAAATAAATAAAGGTGTTATTTATGTCTCCAATCTTAATGAAACCTGTTCTAAAAATTAATTAAAAAAAATAAATAAAGGTGTTATTTATGTCTTCAATCTTAATGAAACCAGTTCTAAAATTTAATTTAACAATTAATAAATTATTAAATAAGAAAAGAAAAGAAAAGAGAACTGCTAAAAATACTCAGCAGTGCTGATGTCCAACTTTTTGAAATAAAAATTGTTAAGCACTACACGAAGAGATTTTCTACAAGATCTAAGGAGCCACTGGCTCCAACTACTGGCCACAAAAAGAAATAAAAACGCATGAATAATATTTAAAAAAATGAGACTAGTCCATCGATCCTTAATTTCCGAAAAGTTACTTTGAACTAAACTATATTCAAGGAAAATCTTTTGATAGAAAAATTAATCGAGGATTTAAAATTCTAGAACGTTCTGTACGCTGCAAAAACTGTTGAACTGCTGTTTTTACAGTATAATACTGGCAGCCGATTTTCCAATTTAAAACTGTAAAACGTACAGCAATAAACTGTAAAACTAGCAATTTTACAGTTTATTGCTGTAAAATGTAGCTGTATTATACTGTAAAAAACAACAGTGTAATACTGGCAGCAGAGGTTACAGTTTAAAACTGTAAAGTGCACGGTAATAAACTAAAATTAGCAATTTTGCAGTTTATTACAGTAAAATTAGCAATTCTACAGTTTATTACTGTAAAATTAACAATTCTTGCAGTTTATTACTAGAAACTTAGCTGTATTATACTGTAAAAACTACATTCATATTTTACAGTGTAATCAGAGAAATCGGTCTCAGAGACACTTTCATATTTTCAGTACAACTTATTTTCGGAACATAAAACTAGAACGCATCCCTTCCGTAAAAGCTCATATCTCCTTCACACTCAACACACGCTCTTTCCATCAAACTTTATTTACACCGCCATTGAAGTTTCCATTTCTTAGTGTCAACTGTGAAAACAGCATTGCGAGTGAGAGAAGAATCTTTTTCAAGTGGCGACCCCCTTGTCCTTTGTTCGAAAAACGTTATTTACCAAACCCTCAAAAGAAAAGATCTATTCACAATGGATCCTCTCGCCATCGTGTTTGAAGAAACTGTGTTCGAAAGCATTCGTTTTGTTCCACCAGAGATGTTTCTTTGTCTTATCAGACGAAGATGTATGGCCTTCTGGTTTCCTCTTTTTCATACTTTTCTTTTGTAAAAGTTTCGGGAAACTCTTATAATTCAAACCGCACGAAAATATAGACAACTATAAAAAGTTTCTTATATATTACTGGCAAAGAGAAGAGGAATATTTCAAAATAAAAACTCAAAATCAAATGCTATAAGGATAGACTGTGACAAGGCTATTGATATAAAACTTTTCTTATATAATATAAAATTTATATATTACATAATATAACTTATGATATTATAATATAACTTATATCTTATATGAAGGGCCAGGGGAAAAAAGATTGAAAGTCACTTTTTCGTCAATTTTGAGATATTAGCGCTATCTAAGGGCTATGAAGGATTAATATCATCTAGTAAAACAATAAGGGGGAAAAAGATGAGAATCGACCGAAATGTGCATGAAAACTCTATTAACTACATAGGGTTATGAGAGATCAAACTTTGTTCTTCGTTTTTCTCAAAATCGCTTTTTGGTTACTTACATCTTTTTTCCCCCTGGCCCTTCATATATTATATAAGTTTTATAAACTTATAAAACTTACATAATAGATTACTATTTTTAATATGAAACTTTTCTAATATATTACTCGCAAAGAGAAGAGGAATATTCAAAAACAAAAACTCAAAAACAAACTGTAAGGATAGAGTGTGATTTAACATCTGATTTTGCAACTCAATTTATGAAAAGTAAATTTTTCATGTAGGAAATATTTGTAAAACTATGAAATAATAAACTGTGAAAATGTTTACGTTTGGTGTTAACAAGAAAGGAGTTTTTATTATTTCGGAGGTTTGTTTTAAGTAATTGTTCTATGAAAATTTGAATAGAGCAATTACTCAAGGGTCATTCCATAGAAATGTCAACCTCAGCCGAAGAAAAAAAAATACCGAAGTGAAAAAGGTATCAAAAATAAATAAATAAATGAGTAAATAAAAATCATACAACATAAGAAGTTAAATAAATTCGAAAAATTGTTGTAATTATCACTGAGATTAGCCATAAGAAATAGTTTGTAGCGTGTTTACTGCTTGTTATTCGATGGTTACTTTAGTCACGTTACGTTAGTCATACTCCATCTTGAGTAAAAGTGACACTTAAGACTAAAAAAAATTAAGATTTAATACATGTGTTTTATGATTCTAAAAGCCAATTTTACATTTGTTTTCAAATATATGATTCAATTTTTAACACTTGCTTAATTTTCAGAAATTTTTGCCTCACAACATGAGCATTCATTTTCAGGGTTGCAAAAATGTTACATTAGTCACGCTGCTATTTTGGTTGAAAAAATACCTACTGTCAGTAACCTTTGTTTCAAATTCTTAGCAGAAATGATATATAGATACCATGTACATTGTAAATCCAGCAGCATAGCTAAAAAATATTTTTTATCGTTTAAGTTACAAGTAAAAACACTTACAAAATTAGCTCTGAATGTTACGTTAGTCACTATGGAATGACCCTAAACGTGAAGTGGGGATAGAGAGAAAAAACACGAAACATTAAACGATAAAAATGTTTTGTCTAACGATAAGAGGATTTCTACCTCCAGCTTGGCTATTGACTATTCCTGACTGATGACTCCAGAATAAGGACGAAACTGCAGTCGCAGGATGCCATGACCGAGCTGTGGTTGCATTTGCTTCAATAGTAATGTTTGATTCAAACAACAAAAAGCATTGTAGTATATTATTTTGGATATTTTTTTAAATAATTACCCCATGAAAAGCTTTATGTTCATAAATTCTGTCATTAAAACAAATTAATGATAAATGCATAAAAAACTTGATGAAATTACTTTCATGAATGCAAAGAAATTCTTAGTTCGCATGAAAAAAAAATTCTAGAAGGAAACTGATATCTTAAAACCTATATATTACTCTATCAGTCGAGATAAATTTGATATAATATGAGGGCGCTAGATAACAAGCTCAAAGATAAATGAGAGGTTTTCCTTGGATTTATCATTAGATGTTTGAAATCAAAATTGCTAATTAATCATTCGTTTAATAAGACATTGATTTCTCTGGTATCTGCTTACTCTTTGATCTCCCCCCTAATTAATTGAAAGATTTTTTTTAATTATTAATATTATTATTATTAAAGTTTTGTAATTAGACACACTTATGCTAATGAAAAAGCTCCAGAAAGAAACTTACGAAGGTTGTTTCATTTTTAAACCTCTGATCGTACAGTATGAAAGCCTGGCTTGCGGCAGGTGGATGGTGTGCATAGTAGGCAACTGTGAATCTCCTCCTCTACATACTCCCTCTGGCACTGGCGAGTCCAACACGCCATTTTCTGTTGAGCTGCTGTCACATTAACAAAGCTGTCACTATTGATTCTCCCGCCAAGTGTGAATTGCGCAATGTTTTGCGAATTACTGCAGATTCTTATTTCGAAATTTTGCGACGCTTACAGAAAGCTATAAAAAACAAACGAAGAGGTGATCTGACTTCTGGAATTGTTCTGATCCATGGCAATGCTCGTCTTCATAGCGCTCGGGTAACCCAACGGCTCCTTCAGCAATGTCAATGAGTCATTTTTGAACACCCACTATTTAGTTCCGACCGAGCTCCAAGTAAGTTTTTTCTTTCATCTGTTCCCTGCACTGAAACAGGGGCTGGGGACCCCTGCTAGGAGTCTGGAAAGGCATCGTGCTTTCAAAGTGGCGTGGTGGCAATGTTTTACGAGGAGAGTATCATAAGGCTTCTTCACAGATATAAAAAATACTTCAATCGTCGCGATGAATATCCAGAAAAGAAGCCTACATTGTACATAACGTTTGATAATAAAAATTTTTTTTGTATGTTCTTCCGTTATTTTTTATAGCCTATAGGAGGTGGGAAAAAAAACAACCCTCATAAAATAACTGAAGACCCAAGTAGCATCAACTCATCGGATTTTGCTCGGCCGATCATCGAACTCCTCGTAAACTGATCCCGTAACGCACGAAGACATCGTTCCGATCAGTATCCGAGCACGGTTTTCAATGAGCTACTTTTCATCGGAAAGCGATATCCTTCCGATCAACTTTCCCAATGAAAATAAGCCGAGCATCCAAAATTAATCCAAAATTCACCGGCACGGGACTGCACTGCTCGTAAATTGCTCCAAGTTTCATCGTATTTCAAGCAAAACATCGAATTTTGCTGCTCGGATTCTGTTTGGCCGACGAGACATATTGGAGCAATTCCCGATGAGAACTCATCGAATCCGATCATCGGCCGAAGAGAATTTCATTGGGTTTCGATGAATGGCCGATCATCGGCCGATGAGATTATGCTGCTAGGGGACATTCTAAATTTTTAGAACAAGAATTTCTACACATCTCAAGAGAAATTTTGGTAGCCTTATTATTTCTTCGAAAAATTTTTATGGTACAATCAGACAAATTGCATAGTTTCAGTTTATGCTGATAAAAGGTATTTCAAATTATTTCATATTTACACTATAAAAGACTTTCTTAAGGATTAAATATTCCTTAAAAAACGTTCCAATTCAAAAATTGGTCGCTGCAGAATATAATCGTTCATTGTTGTTTTAAGAATAATATCGGTTTTGAAGAAATGAAATTGCAAATCAATAAAACAAATCCGCGCGATACGCTCCTTCTTTTTTCTCTTCGATATTTAGAGACAGCAGGCGATGTTAATTCAACGTCGAAAATATTCCACTGCTGTGGTGCTGAATAAATATTTTTATTTACTGAAATATCGGTGCCAATCTGTGAACTAAAAAGTTTTTGAACTTCAGTCAAAGAAAAAGTAAACAGGTTTGAGAATCAATTCATTTGTCTTATTTTTTGTAAAATATAATTAAAATTTTTTACAGAATTGATTTCTATTGAATTTTAAATTGAACGGCTTGGGAGATGAAGGGGTTATATGACAAAACAGAAATTGAGAGTGATTGAAGTTCAAAGTTTTATTGTTGCAGTTGTTGCAGATTTTTGTTTTCTGGTTTTGCTGTTAGTGTGCGTATGAAATTGGTCATGTAATTTTAACTGAAAGTCATAAATCCACGTAATGCATCCATGTGCCTTATAGCATAAATAAAATATATGAACATAAAAAGGAATCCTTTTAACCCATTAATGCCTAGCATTCCTTTTTAGGGACGGTCCAGAAAAGGGTCTGAATTTCCCCAAAATGAACATATCAACCAAATAATAGTGTTCAATGAGTACCTTGGTATTGTTTCAATTTGTTATTAACAGATGGCAGTACATAACCATTGTAAAGTGTGTTCTGTAGCAATTTTAATATATCAAAAATTTCATTGTTCACAATCTCAAGAAAAAAAAAAAAGCCGAAGTTTTCCAAGTTATTCTCAGCTTCCCAGTTTATGTTAATTGCTGATTTTATTCCTTCTTATAAAATATCTTTTTAAAAATTACATCGTAGGCAGAAGAAAAAATTAGTAAAAAAAAAGTATGTACCCTCTGGGGTCCATCGTAACTTTTAAGGGATGATTTTTCTTTGCTTAATAAAAAAAATATTTTTTACATAATATTTTTTTTATTATTTTTCCTGTCCATTAAACACTGTTTGTTACCAGTATACAAAATATCTTTGGGGAAAAAAATGTCAGGCATTAATGGGTTAAAATGCAATAACCTATCATCTACTAAATTGCTTCGTGAAATAATATTCAATTTTACGACACCCAATAGAGATGAAACTTATTATAACTATTCGAAAATTCCCGCTACAGCTGACTAATAAATTGACTTAAACCACCACCCACCCACGATGGAATATTACCAGTTTGTCAGCCGTAAATTGCAAATTTTTAACCAACAAAACAAAAGAGAAAAAAAGCAACAAGCAATAAATGGCGGGTTCGCTTTCAAAAAGCTGTCACCACCACCCACGAGAAACGAAATACTCCGTGTCAAATTCCAAAATAAATTCATTTTCGAACAAGCTGGGGATGGCCGGGACATTCCTATCCAATTAACCTGCGGTGTCAGGAACGCATTCATTTTAGCAATGGCGGCAATCTTTTGAAAATAAATCATCCGCGTAACGGGTTCTCCCTAAACAAATGTGGTTTTAAATCTCTAAGTTGATAGGGCTGTTTCTTTTAAGTGCATTATGTATGAATATTGTTTTTTTTGTTTCATAGGTATATCGGTCTTGATTCATTGGAAACAATGAAAGTAATGTGGCTAAATTGTTATTGCCTTAATATTTGTTTGTACCATTTTGGGAGTGAATGAGCAAATAAAATAATGGGTGGACAAGGGGAAATTAAAAAATTGTTTTCAGAAAGCACTTTGTTACTCAAAGACGAAATATAAGAGGTAAAATTGGAAAAAATTTTGCCCTTCAAAGAAAAAAAACCGGAACTCATTGCTTTTTTTAATTACTCTTTTGCATGTCTTTTTATTCCAGTTGCTACAATTGACTGAGTAAGCGTAGTGTAGTGCAGTAATTGCTCTTCATATTAAGTAGTAATTGTTGAAACATATTTAAAGGGGATCTAAAAATTAAACATGTTATGATTGGGAATTTGTGGCATAGGGTCTCATGATATCAAACTATAATTATGGTCAGTTATTGTATTCAAGCATTTACTCATTGTGGAAATAATTTTATGTTGCGAAATAAATAAAAATAATGAAATCACGTTTAGGTAATACAAAAAGACTGTCCAAGCGAAAAATTTCAAACCTTTGCAAGGGAAATATTTAACTTTCCTCATTTTTAGGATCTCCAAGAAAACTTTTCTTTCACCGTGTCCTTTGAGCAAAATCTGAGAATTTCATTTCCGTTCTGACCTACTACGAGAGGGAGGAGGAAGAGTGGGTGAAGAAGTAGTTTGATCCTTTGAAAGGAAAATGTTTTTCTGTTATAAAGAAGTCTTTTGTTCCCTTTTCTGTGCTGCTAAAGGGAAAGCTTATAGTTGACCACAAGATTTCGACCGGGGGTATTGACAGTGATAAGAAAGTGATTGGTGAACTACGGCTCTTATCTTTTCGGCGGCGTGGGGGTTATTTGTTGGCTGCCATTTTTCTCTGCTCTTGTTACGTTCGTTTTAGAGATTAAATAACTCATTGATTTTTTTTTTTTTTTTTTGCTGTAAAATTGCACTGCTCTTTTTGTTTTCTGGAGCGATTGTAACGAATTGTCATCTTCTTTGAAGTTGTCGTGTTCAAAGATGGGAATGATTGGATAAAACTGGAAGCTCTGAGGATTTTTTTTTTGTTTATTCCGAAATTGTTAAATTGTGTAGAAAAATCTGGTGTGGACCCCACACTACTTCCTTTTATATTTAAATTTCACAACATATGCCTTAGGTATTAAAATAGTGCTTTAGAGTGAGCAAGATAACAATTCAAACATTTACACCGCTAGTTTGCAGCAAATTAATGCAAGACAATGTTTTACAATGACTCATTTTCGAAATAACGTCGATTTTATCATCATTCAGAAGATTTTTCTCAAAATATTGCCAAAAGAGCCAACTTGAACCCAAATTCAAAAAATCATTTTCGCCACATTTGTCTCAACTTGGCGATATGTCGCCAAGTTGGCGGCAAAAACTTGGCGACCAAAAGCTTGGTGATAAATCGTCAAGTGGTCGTGCCAAATCATATCATTTAAGTCTGCACTGAAATTAACTCTGGTTTACCCCAAAAAGGGGTAAAAGACCCCTTTGGAAATATTTGAATGCAACCACAAGAAGAGGTGCACTACTAAACCGCCTCAGAGCCCACATACCAAACTAGAAGCTTCTACGGCATACAGTTTTTGATTTATATGACATACATACATATGCACATACATACGTACATACAGATGTCACGAGAAAACTCGTCGTAAACTAAACGTTTGAAGTTAAGTAATGTGTCAAAAATATACAGAAATAACAAGTGTACAATTTAAACAATCCGGAAGAAGTTTTCAAAAAACGGGAGAGGGGGGGGGAGAAAGACAGAATAAAAAAGAGAAAAAAAAAACGACAAAATGAAAGAGAAAAAAGAAAAAGTCACAGACGTAAAAAGCAGAAGACAATACGATTTGTTAACAAAGATGAAGATTAATTTTGATCGACAAGTTTTTCCCGAATTAAATTAGCCATGAAATAGTGATGGACAATGTGGGTCGATAAGAATTCCAAAGCTGATAAAATAAGCATGTTGAATGTTTAATTTTAAATTCTTGAATTTACATATATTTTCTAGTTTTAGTTAAGCCTTTAAAGGTTTGAAGTTTTTATTTGGCAGCATTCCCCGGAATTGGACGTTTTACTCAAATAGACAGGATGTCATGTTTTAACTACTTGAACTTGAACACTTATTTGTTATAAGGCATTCATGTTATGATGCCACAAATAGCCATTTTTTATGTGGCACTTCATAAATTTGTTTTGTATAGTCGCAAATGTATATAGTGTAAATAAAGTTTTTATTTAAAGTAAGCTAGCTCCTTTGAAAATGAACAGCTTGACAGCTGGCATTAAAAATACCGTAAAGTCGGGTTACTTGGACCCTAAGGGGTTACTTGAGCCCATTACAGTAAAATGATAAAATCTAGGTATGGTACTTATTAGTTGAAGACTTGCACGTAGTTCCTCGTTTCTCCTCTAGGTAGAAGCACTCTGCAGTCTCTAATGCTAGTACCAAACCCAGATTTTATCATTTTACTGTGGGCTCAAGTAACCTCCTTGTGGGTCCAAGTAACCCGACTTTACGGTAACTAAATGTTAAAGAAATATTGGAAGTCTTGACCTGCTATTGAAAACACTTGGATATCGATTTTTTTTTAAAGCAAACGCCAACCATATTATAATGAACGAAATAAACTATCGTGATTGTTTGAAAAGGAATTAGAATTATGCCCCCATAGATTGGTAACTATTAAACAAAATTGCATCCAACTTACTAGTACAGTACACGCCGGTTAATTGAATCAGCGGCTGTGATGAACGAAATGGCCAAAAATAGAACACTCAGTTTTTTTGAATTCGCCGTTTTTTTTTTTGAAAATAGCCACTTAATTGAATCAAAAATGTTTAGAACGAACTTTATTCCCACAATATAATAAAATAATGTTGTTTTTACAGTGTAATACAGTTAATTTTGTAGTAATAAACTGCAAAATTACTAATTTTACAGTTTATTACAGTGCATTTTACTGGAACCTCGGCTGCCAGTATTATACTGTTGTTTTTGCAGTATAATATTGCTAAATTTTTCGGCAATAAACTAAAATTTACAACTTTTCAGTTATAAACTACAAAACTGCTAGTTTTACAGTTTATTCCTGTGCATTTTACAGTTTTAAATTGGAACCTCGGCTTCCAGTATCATACCGCAAAAACAACAGTTACTTTTTCGCAGTGTATAAGCAACAGCCACAGTACTTAAAATGATGCTGTTAAAAAGCACCAAAGAGTTGTATTGGACTAGTCTATTCTCTCCTAATTCTATAAAAATGTCCTCAAAACTTCAAAAGAATACTTTCCTAGACCTCTGCACTTTTCACGTCTAAAGGTTTCCCTTACTTTAATTCAGCCTTCGTATCGGAATTTTCCCTTTTTTTTTCCTCCTGTATTTTCAGAGAGCCAAGAGAGGGTTAGTGTTTAGCTGGATGCTGTGAATAGAAAGTTTTTCTTTCTTAGAAATCTTTCTTTGCCTTATTCTGTAACGGGATGGACGGATGGATTTTAAAAGTTGACATTGACGGTAAATGTTATATCTGAGACTTTTACTAAAAAGATATGATTTCAACCGTCGGAATACTTGTTCGTGGTTTTTCCTCCTGCAAATCTGTATAAATAAAACGAAGATTACTGTCTGATCTTCTTTGGTAAAACCTTCCACGCATTTACGCATGCGTCAGATCTTCTGTGATATTAAAATAATGGTGTTAGGAAAGATAACAATCAGGGGAAGAGTAATAGGAAGTATTTTGAGCCGTATCAAACAACGTAGAACGATGCTAATTTCAAATACATAGTTTTGTTGAATGTGTCAAAAGGATAGCAAAAAATGCAAGTTTTAAAGTGAAAACTTCGGAAAATTATTACCCACAACCCATCTACCCTTTTTTAAGTGGAACTGTTCGCGAGTGCCAGGTGCGGTTTTCACGGACAGTAGCTGAATTGTTTATGAGGGATACTTGTCTATCCGGGAAGAGTCGTAGGGACGTTTTCAAAAGCAAAAAAAAAAAAAAAATAATAATAATAATAAATAAATAAATAATAATAAATAAATAATCTGTACGAATTTCAATTTAAAAACTCAAAAATTGCTTATAATGACTTTTTCTCAGATCTTCTCGATTTTGGTCTCATTGGAAAGCTCGCAAAAAATACCTTCTTTCCGGTGGTTTTGAACACTCCTAAGCGCTAACTTTACCCAGAAAAAAATATACGGGCGTTTCTAATCAGCGTGAAAGATCTCACTGATAAGAAAAAGTTGTTGTCATTTTTTTTCTTGATTATGAACAAATAAAATTCTTGCTTTTGCTTTTGGTCTTTTCCTGTAACGCGGGGGGAGATTCAAAAATTCTTGACGATTTATTCATTTTTCGAACTGCGTGCCGGTAATGTAAGTGGGACTTTTGGTCGACACACGTCACTTGACATCTTATTTTCAATGTAGACTCGTGCAAAGCCGGAAGATTCAAATGTTTAAAAAAAAAAAAAAACTTTCCTTTAGTTTTGAACTTTTTCAAAATAAATTTATTGGTTAAATAAAAGGAAAAAAAATAAAATGGATGAATATCAAGCAGTTCCGTTTTCAGAAATGGGGCAGTGTATATACGGTGTCACTTATATATATATTTCAACAGTTTTGACCTCTCTTCCACCCCCCCCCCCACTCTAGCACGTGAAAACTTTAGCACGCATTGACCAAACACGTATTGAATGAGATTAATAGACGAGGTAATCCTTTCGGTGTAAATATTAGCTTTTAAGGAGGTTTTTATGTACGGTTGTTTGAGTTTCTTAATTGAAATCATTAAAGTGGAATTTAGTTTTTGCGCCCGGGTTTTCCAATCCTTAAAACTAAATCTGTGGATCAAGCCTCCCACCTTCTATCTTTCTTTTACTTTCAGAGCAATTCAAAGTGATGCGACATTTTTATTTCCGTATTTCTTCATAAATTGGTCAAGGAACCTATATTGTCTAGTTAAACATGCAAAATGTTGTTCAATTAAATTCACTTTCATAAATATTTGTATCTTTAGTCTGTTTAATCCTAGTTTAATGAAAAACTTTAACAACAAATCCATAAAGGATTTTTCCCAAGTGCTTTGTCGTATTTTGATGTAAATACTTGTTTACCACTGTGTTAATAGTGTTTTATGATGTTTGCTGAACTTTTGTGAATATTTTAGCAACTGTTATCGATCATCTGGTATACGTATATGTGCAAATAAAGGTTTTGTGTTTTCACGAGAACTGTGCCTGCCATATATCCAGAAGTTAAGGCAGACTCGTAACATGGGCAGAAGAAACTGTGTGTGCTAGATGTTGTTCGTATCAATACATTAAATGGTACACATAACATTTGTTTTCTGATGATATTTATTAGTTTTTAAAAGCACGTTTTCGCCATTTACTGCTTTTCGGAAAAAATATTGTCCACTGTCTTGCTGGAAAAGCAAATATTATTCACGCAAACGAGTTCAAGTTTACGCATTTTACAAATAATATCACACTAACACATGTATAATACCTCATTAATGTATAATTATTTATTTTTACTAATAGTATAACATTAACACGCGTACGTAAACATTAAAGAAAAACTACAAAAAGTACAGTCAAAAATAGCTATTCTTTTTTAAAAATTATTTTTTTGCGTTCTATTTCTTTACTAAACAAAATGTTTTTTGCAAAGTTTTTGTTCGAAACGTCAACTTTCTTTCCTTTTTTGAAAAGGAATAAATATTAAGAACAAAATTCCCTGATTGATTCATAAAGTTTGAACTACACTTGAAACTTACGAAGCTCCCAAATTCTAACTGAAACACAAAAAAGAAACATTTAAAATGGAACAGTAATCTGAAGGGTTTCACCACGAAAGCACTCAAATTTCGCCTTCGAAATATTTTGAAAGTAATGTGATATTTTGTTTTTCTATCATCTCGAGGGCAACTCTAAATATAAAATTAATTTCAAACGCAGGGTAATGTCTGGCATTCCTTTGCAGATTAGCTGTCCTTTGACATCAAGGGATATCATTTTTTTAATCCCAAGACTAAGTCCGGCCAAGTTTTGATGTTAAAATACAGATCCGCTCATGCCAAAAACATTTTCAAAGGATTTGAAAGCTTAAGAAGAAATATGAGTTTGGGTTCAGTGAAAAAGGATCTGTATAGTTTTACCATTGAAAAAGAAAACATTAAGGCTGTTTTATTTTTATCCTTGTTAATAAAAATACTGTTTTCGTCTCTTTCTGAACTCTGTTTTAGTAAAAACAAATTGCGCTCTGTATGCCTGTATGCCGAAAAGGCTGATTTTTGGGTCTTTTAATCATAAAAAAGTAATCGGAAAAATGGGGCTGAGTTAATAGCATAAAATATAAAACCTTTCCAGTCATTCAGCTTATATTTGAGCAACAATTTCACCATATTAAAATGTCTCACTCAAATTTTAACAGCTTTATATTACTTGTTGTTGTGAAACAGAACAAACACTGCCCTACACTACGCATTAGGGGTGCGACATCAAAGGCAAAACATCGATGTTTCAAGACATCGATGTTTCGAAATTAAGACATCGATGGTATTGATACATCGACCAAAAAACATCGATGTTTTCAAACATCGATGTTTCAAAACATCGATCTTTTTCTGTAAGAATTACTTACACATTTAAATGTGCAGTAATACAGTAACTTCCCAATACATTGCGCCTTTTTATATCACTCAATTAGATTCTATCTTTTCTCTCCTGAAAAACATCAACCGTATGATATCGATGTCAATTATAGAAAACTTTTTTAGTGAGATAGATACTGCAACTGTTGATTAACGGTATAACTTTTCTTTATCGCATATTTTTATGAAACTTTTTTTGTTGAAACGTAAAACACCGTTATCGAAAAAAATTTCTAAACCAAAACAAAAACAACGATGCTTAATAAGATAATTTTGGAAAAAAATAGAACCGACTTCAGTTGGAAATTGCTCTAAAAAGTAAAAAATAATTTTTTTCTTTGAATACCATCGAAACTACTTTTAAACATAAGTTTTGAACTTGGCGCAAAAACAATGTATAGAATCATACGCAATTATAATTCAACTATATACATTTTATTGGATCCAGGTTCTTTAAAAGCATTCGCATACATTTCATTCATTACCACACATTCGTGTATTGGTACAAATATTCTGCTTTTAATTTTCAATGGTTTCTCTGAAAAATGTTGACAAAATATGGTTAAATATCATTTGACCTATCGTTTTTGCGCCGACTTCAAAACTTATGTTTAAAAGTAGTTTCGATGGTATTCAAAGAAAAAAATTATTTTTTACTTTTTAGAGCAATTTCCAACTGAAGTCGGTTCTATTTTTTTCCAAAATTATTTTATTTTATTCTTTTTAGGGTAAGTGTACTTATGAAATAAGGTAATGTTTCCATTACTGAACTTCACCTAATTTTCTTAAGTAAATGCTCCATAAAATAAACTGAAAAAAAAGGAAGAAACTCAACGCGTCTAAAATTACAAATGATTGACACTAAAAAAAAAAATCTTTGTTATTCTCTGGTACTTATTTGTGTACTAGCTTAATCAAAGTCATTTAAATATCAACGGTTTGTCAACTAATTTATATTTCAAAGCAATTCTAGTTTCTCGTTGTTCATATAAGATTTTAACACATACTACGTACGTTACCGCTAATGAGTTTCATGTTAGATTTAGTTAAGCCTTGGTTCAAATTTTTCATCATGATAACTGTTAATATTGCTGTTGCGAGGCAAAAATTTTTGCAACAATGAATTGAAAATTTAATCATTTAATGGGAAAATGACATGAAATTTATTGTTTTCCATAATAACTTTTTTTCTAGTGAACAAATACCGTCATATGAGTACATGGTACCTAAGTTACACCATCTCCTATCGATTAAAAAAATATCGTCCAAATCGGTTCAGTAGATCATAAGTTATGTGCGAACAAACAAAAAAAAACATACGCTTTGAATTGATAACCTCCTCCTTTGTTGAAGTCGGTTAAAAATCGTTGACTGTAAATCATCAGTAGTAATTTAAAAATAATAATAATAATACGATATATATTGCAACGTAAAAGATGAATGTTTTTATTGCATATTTTCATTGCTTTTTGCTGAAGTGTAAAACAGACATCGAAAGAAAAAAAAATATTGAACGCAAAACAGTGATCATTAAAAGACACCGACCTTAAAACATCGATGATCACTATCAAAAACGTCTTCTAACAAGATTGATGGTATAACGGCTGGGGTTTAACGATATAACTTTTGGCCCCATATCTTGATGATGTTTTTTTCTTTTTCTGTTTTTTTGCTGAAATATAAAACATTCACATAAAGAATAATAGTGAAACGAATAAATTTTTTTTAAAAATAGCGAAAGCAACTTAGAAATGTTTTAGAAACATCGAGAGCAAAACATTGATAATAATCGTAGAAAATATTTCTAACGAGATTAATACTGAAACTTCTGATTAAGGATGAAAACTTCTTAATACGTCTGCATATCGCATATTTTTATCAAGCTTTTTTTGCTGGATTATAAAACATCGACATCGAAAAAAAAAAAAACATCGAACCCAAACATCGATGTTGAAAAAACATCGACCCTCAAACATCGATGTTAAGAACATCGATGTTTCCAAAACATCGACATCGATGTCGCAGCCCTACTACGCATACCGAATAGTATGAAGGAGGTAGTAATCAACTACTAAGATTAAATAAAAAATAATAAAAATAAACGACCCTGATTGCCGACCATATATTAAAAATAACTTCACTAGTCAGGAAACATTTTGAATAAAAATATATTTCGTTATTTTCGAGAGGACATGATAAACACAGAAAAGGAAAGATAATCTTAACTAGTAAAATTTGCTAGTCGTAAAAATAGAACAGAGAGGGAAAAATTGAAAATCCTTTTCAAATCCTTATAGTAAAATCAATTTCAAGTATTTTACATTTAACAAATAGAGAAAACATTTTAAATCATTTTCTTTCCTTGTCGGCAAATAAAAACATCTGTTTCCAGGCTTCGTCGCATTTAAAATGAAAATTACAAAAAATGACTTGGTGATTTTGTTGCTAAATATCATTAAAAAAACAGTAAACTCCTGAGTATCCGCAGAATAAGGTGGCACAAAAACCGTGGATAAGCGAACACCGTCGGATTATCCAAATATCTTTAGAACGCTGTGGTTTATTTTGATTGGTAATCTGGTTTTTTTGCAAGTTTTTCGGTCAAAGAAAGAGCAACAAATATATATATATATATATATATATATATATATATATATATATATATATATATATATATATATATATATATATATATATATATATATATATATATATATTTGCAAAACAGGATGCAAAAGGATGCTCTTCATCGTTATCATGTGATGAACTTCGCAAATCCTCACAATTATCACCGCTACAATTAGTAAATATAACGGAGCATTTTAACGCGGCTTTTCTGCGATCTTTTTTTTGTATTTGCAAGAAATTAGGTTCAAAAAGAATTGTGGAGCAGGGCGTTCAAGCGTCATAGCAGGAATTAACCCGTTCTTATTTCTATCCCTCCCTTCTGAGGCTGGAGAACATTTCCTTCTTTACTTATACGATTACATTGAAGTGAAAAGTTTTTAAAAAAAAGGGGGGAAGAAAAACATGACTTTAAACGCAGGCCCGTCATTTAGGGGGGCAGGGGGGGGTCAATTGCCTCCCCCCCCCCGATTTTGTGAAATCAATGTATTTACATATAAGTGGGCGTGATTTTTTATGTTTTCCGATGAAATTGCATTGTATTTGTACCCTTTGAACTCCCCCCCCCCCCAGCTGGAAAAACTTGAAATGACGTCCCTGTTTAAACGACTATTTGACTGCTTTGAAAAATCAGCATATAAAAGTAAATTTTAAATTATGTCGCTACCTCCGACAGAAGCATCTGTAACACAACATTCGTTTCGATCAGCAGTGGTGTGGGAATAAAAAAACTCCAGAGCAAAGGGGGGGGGGATATAAATAAGAATAGGTTACTTCTTGTTATGACGCTTGAACCCCCTGCTCCACAATCCTTTTTGAAACTAATTTCTTGCAAATGCAAAAAAGGATGCAAAAAAGCCGCGTTAAAATGCTCCGTTATATGTACTAATTGTACTGGTGAGAATTGTGAGGATTCGCAAAGTTCATCATGATAGCGATGAAGAGAAAGAAACGGAGACGATTTTAGAGCAAACGAATGATGAAATAGAAAAGGAAGAAGCTCACGATGAGTTTGATGATCCCATTGCAGATGATGCCGGAGAAATTTAGTCTGTGACTTCTCAATTACTGCGGAAGACGTTGAACCAGCAACTCATGGCCCATCAAAAACATCTAAACGGAGAAGATTGCACCGAATTTCCAAATTATATATTACATGTGGGGTAGATTGGACCATCTGGTTAAAAAAAAAACGCACCACTTACTCTACATCAAGGTGATGTGAAATCGAGTTATTCTGCGATAACGCATGTTAACACTTTGCGACGCTCGTACGTCGAAACTACAGTGAACTCTCACTTATACGCCGCCTCATTTATGCGCCTTTTTCACATATACGACGATTTTCAATGGTCCCAGCACATTCCATGGAAAAATAATGATAGTATCATTCGTTTATGCGTCGCTCTAAAGATAAATATTTCACTTATGCGCCGAATTTTCTCTAAGGTGTAAAAAATTTAGTTCATTTTCTTTAAAAAATGAGCATTTTTCTTCACTTTTATCTTTAATCTTTCGCCTTTATTGCTCACGGAAAGCATTTTTTCCGCATGAACTAGAGTTCGAAGAGGGACAATTATCCATTATGCATCGTTTTAAACGGTGCAGTTTGTAATTAGGTATGCTACCATTTTTGTTTTCTCTGTATCATTGTAGTTACGTTCCAGTAAATGCCAAACCGTAATAATATATCCCTTGTCTATAGAAACATTCTTATTCATTCTCTCATTAGAACCTAGGTTGCGTTTTAGTCCTTTAAATAGGCTTGCTCACTTATACGTCTCTCTCACTTATGCGCCTTTTTCTGTTGGTCCCTTGGACTGGCGTATAAGTGAAAGTTCACTGTATTGATTTCACGCGAAAGTTGTAATGACATAATTTGTAGGAAATTTTCTTTAGTTTGTTTTGTACGTAAATGTTTTATCGTAAAATAATTCAAAAAGAGATACATTCAGAATACAGTCGAGCCAGCTTAATGGAATAGCCATTTTGACACAAAAAAATATTCTAATAAGCGTGATATTCCATTATCCAGGATCAAAGTAATGCACTACAGGGGTTTGGTGTATTAAAAATGTATTATATTGAGCGGGATATTCTTTTAACCGATATTCTAATTAGCGGGCTCGACTGTACCTATTTTGGACGCCTTTTCTTGAATATGAAGGCGCGAGCGGCAAAGGTACGAGGTGGCAAAGTGGAAATTCGAAACGAGCACATCAAAATCTATAAAACTACTAATTTTCAATATTCCCAGAAAACTTTCCAGGTAACCCCCTCATTTTCGACCAAATGACTGGACTAATGGGTGATCTGTAAAAGCAAACAATAGAACCAAACGTTACATCACTGGGTACAAAATGCCAGCTAATTATACAAATTTGCTTCACTGTTTTTATCTAAAAATTCCGCCTAAAATGTATACTAACCATAAAAGATCCTTTCTTTTTTGGGGGGAGAGGGGAGGGTTATAAATCTATTAGTCTCTTAAGATATGAGAATCAATCTTCCAAATACGTACTTCAATTGACCTTATAAGCGTGAGTCATGAATTTGTTTTAAAATGTAACTTCTTCATTTACAAAGGGCACTCAATTTATTTTGTTACATGAGCAAAGAATTCCCATCCTTATCTGGCCGGCGGCAAAAGCTGGAATGCCCGCCATCACTACGAGTCCGTCGGATTCAATTAGCCCCGGACAGCTATCTGTTCCACTGCAGCCCCGCCTTCCCCCGGACAACACGGCAAGAATCTTTTGACGGCGGCTAATCTCTGTTTCATAAAATTATCGGCGACCCGAACGACAGCAACGAAAGACAGTTGTCCAATCTCCCAGTCTTTGGGAAAGGATTACTTTTTATGTTATTCCTCTAGTCTTTGCCCATTTTTCCTCCCAAAAAATAGAGCTTTCCTAGAAATTCATTTCCGTTATGACGTTGAAAAGAAGCTTGAAGAGCACATTTTTCTAACTAAAGATTTTTTCTAACATTGATAAGGGCACTGAAAGACAGTAAGAAAACTTTACCAATATACTAAATGAATAAATGCCTTTGTGTAACACAGTAACGCTACAGTCAGGAGCGGTTCTAACAGCTGATGTGTGGAAGGGGTGTGGAGATACCTTTTTATACGAGAGTTTTATGAGTTAAAATAAGTTAATTTCATGTATAATTTCGAGAGGAGATGAGTGTCTAATTATTTACAAAAATCTGTATAATATATATATATATATATATATATATATATATATATATATATATATATATATATATATATATATATATATATATATATATATATATATATATATATATATATATATATATATATATATATATATATATATATATATATATTTGCAAAACAGGATGCAAAAGGATGCTCTTCATCGTTATCATGTGATGAACTTCGCAAATCCTCACAATTATCACCGCTACAATTAGTAAATATAACGGAGCATTTTAACGCGGCTTTTCTGCGATCTTTTTTTTGTATTTGCAAGAAATTAGGTTCAAAAAGAATTGTGGAGCAGGGCGTTCAAGCGTCATAGCAGGAATTAACCCGTTCTTATTTCTATCCCTCCCTTCTGAGGCTGGAGAACATTTCCTTCTTTACTTATACGATTACATTGAAGTGAAAAGTTTTTAAAAAAAAGGGGGGAAGAAAAACATGACTTTAAA
Organism: Uloborus plumipes; assembly: GCA_038373865.1. Taxonomy (NCBI): domain Eukaryota; kingdom Metazoa; phylum Arthropoda; class Arachnida; order Araneae; family Uloboridae; genus Uloborus; species Uloborus plumipes. Next base: position 13,380 of record JAXGGA010003273.1, on the reverse strand, counting down.
CGCAGGCCCGTCATTTAGGGGGGCAGGGGGGGGTCAATTGCCTCCCCCCCCCCGATTTTGTGAAATCAATGTATTTACATATAAGTGGGCGTGATTTTTTATGTTTTCCGATGAAATTGCATTGTATTTGTACCCTTTGAACTCCCCCCCCCCCAGCTGGAAAAACTTGAAATGACGTCCCTGTTTAAACGACTATTTGACTGCTTTGAAAAATCAGCATATAAAAGTAAATTTTAAATTATGTCGCTACCTCCGACAGAAGCATCTGTAACACAACATTCGTTTCGATCAGCAGTGGTGTGGGAATAAAAAAACTCCAGAGCAAAGGGGGGGGGGGATATAAATAAGAATAGGTTACTTCTTGTTATGACGCTTGAACCCCCTGCTCCACAATCCTTTTTGAAACTAATTTCTTGCAAATGCAAAAAAGGATGCAAAAAAGCCGCGTTAAAATGCTCCGTTATATGTACTAATTGTACTGGTGAGAATTGTGAGGATTCGCAAAGTTCATCATGATAGCGATGAAGAGAAAGAAACGGAGACGATTTTAGAGCAAACGAATGATGAAATAGAAAAGGAAGAAGCTCACGATGAGTTTGATGATCCCATTGCAGATGATGCCGGAGAAATTTAGTCTGTGACTTCTCAATTACTGCGGAAGACGTTGAACCAGCAACTCATGGCCCATCAAAAACATCTAAACGGAGAAGATTGCACCGAATTTCCAAATTATATATTACATGTGGGGTAGATTGGACCATCTGGTTAAAAAAAAACGCACCACTTACTCTACATCAAGGTGATGTGAAATCGAGTTATTCTGCGATAACGCATGTTAACACTTTGCGACGCTCGTACGTCGAAACTACAGTGAACTCTCACTTATACGCCGCCTCATTTATGCGCCTTTTTCACATATACGACGATTTTCAATGGTCCCAGCACATTCCATGGCAAAATAATGATAGTATCATTCGTTTATGCGTCGCTCTAAAGATAAATATTTCACTTATGCGCCGAATTTTCCCTAAAGTGTAAAAAATTTAGTTCATTTTCTTTAAAAAATGAGCATTTTTCTTCACTTTTCTCTTTAATCTTTCGCCTTTATTGCTCACGGAAAGCATTTTTTCCGCATGAACTAGAGTTCGAAGAGGGACAATTATCCATTATGCATCGTTTTAAACGGTGCAGTTTGTAATTAGATATGCTACAATTTTTGTTTTCTCTTTATCATTGTAGTTACGTTACCGTAATTGCCAAACCGTAGAAATAATATGTCCCTTGTCTATAGAAGCATTCTTATTCATTTCCTCATTCGAATCTATGTTGCGTTTAGTCCTTTAAATAGGCTTGCTCACTTATACGTCTCTCTCACTTATGCGCCTTTTCTGTTGGTCCCTTGGACTGGCGTATAAGTGAGAGTTCACTGTATTGATTTCACGCGAAAGTTGTAATGACATAAATTGTAGGAAATTTTCTTTAGTTTGTTTTGTACGTAAATGTTTTATCGTAAAATAATTCAAAAAGAGATACATTCAGAATACAGTCGAGCCAGCTTAATGGAATAGCCATTTTGACACAAAAAAATATTCTAATAAGCGTGATATTCCATTATCCAGGATCAAAGTAATGCACTACAGGGGTTTGGTGTATTAAAAATGTATTATATTGAGCGGGATATTCTTTTAACCGATATTCTAATTAGCGGGCTCGACTGTACCTATTTTGGACGCCTTTTCTTGAATATGAAGGCGCGAGCGGCAAAGGTACGAGGTGGCAAAGTGGAAATTCGAAACGAGCACATCAAAATCTATAAAACTACTAATTTTCAATATTCCCAGAAAACTTTCCAGGTAACCCCCTCATTTTCGACCAAATGACTGGACTAATGGGTGATCTGTAAAAGCAAACAATAGAACCAAACGTTACATCACTGGGTACAAAATGCCAGCTAATTATACAAATTTGCTTCACTGTTTTTATCTAAAAATTCCGCCTAAAATGTATACTAACCATAAAAGATCCTTTCTTTTTTGGGGGGAGAGGGGAGGGTTATAAATCTATTAGTCTCTTAAGATATGAGAATCAATCTTCCAAATACGTACTTCAATTGACCTTATAAGCGTGAGTCATGAATTTGTTTTAAAATGTAACTTCTTCATTTACAAAGGGCACTCAATTTATTTTGTTACATGAGCAAAGAATTCCCATCCTTATCTGGCCGGCGGCAAAAGCTGGAATGCCCGCCATCACTACGAGTCCGTCGGATTCAATTAGCCCCGGACAGCTATCTGTTCCACTGCAGCCCCGCCTTCCCCCGGACAACACGGCAAGAATCTTTTGACGGCGGCTAATCTCTGTTTCATAAAATTATCGGCGACCCGAACGACAGCAACGAAAGACAGTTGTCCAATCTCCCAGTCTTTGGGAAAGGATTACTTTTTATGTTATTCCTCTAGTCTTTGCCCATTTTTCCTCCCAAAAAATAGAGCTTTCCTAGAAATTCATTTCCGTTATGACGTTGAAAAGAAGCTTGAAGAGCACATTTTTCTAACTAAAGATTTTTTCTAACATTGATAAGGGCACTGAAAGACAGTAAGAAAACTTTACCAATATACTAAATGAATAAATGCCTTTGTGTAACACAGTAACGCTACAGTCAGGAGCGGTTCTAACAGCTGATGTGTGGAAGGGGTGTGGAGATACCTTTTTATACGAGAGTTTTATGAGTTAAAATAAGTTAATTTCATGTATAATTTCGAGAGGAGATGAGTGTCTAATTATTTACAAAAATCTGTATAATATATATATATATATATTATATATATATATTATATATATATATATATTATATATATTATATATTATATATATATATATATATATATATATATATTATTATATATATTATATATTATATATATTATATATATATATATATATATATATATTATATATTTTATATATATATATATATTATATATATATTATATATATATACTTTATATATATAATATATATATAATATATATTATATATATATATATCTATATATATATATATATTATTCTATATACTATATATTATATATATATTATATATATATATATATATATTATATTTATTTATACAGGGTGCTCACTCCTATCGAGGCCCAATAGCTAATTTCTAAACCGTTATAAGCATATAGTTCATTTTGGAAAAAATCTCTAAATTACGAAAGGAATTTGGGCTACGAAATGTTTGTCAAAAAAAAATCGAATTTTGAAATAGTTACGAAATTTTAATTTTTATACAGCTCCCCAGTTGTATCAATCATACTTAGTAAAAAAATTTTGACACTGTAACGTTTAAAACTAAAAAAAAATCACTCTTCTTCGACAAAAATCTTCTACTCTTCTACGACAGAGCTTAAATCAACAATACAAAGTAATGAAAATTAGATTGTAACGCTGAAAAATATATATAGAAAAATAAATAAATTTGTAGAGCAATACGTAAATCCATATTCGAAAAACAAGATTTAAATGAACAAGATAAGTTTTTTAATAGACAAGTTATTAGGAGGTGGGTGGTGGGAAGAATGCGCAAAATTGGAATTTTTTCAGGTGGGGATCTGTGGTGACCTAGACTTTGAGAAGGTCTAATATATGATATTACTATTGATTCATAAAATGCAAAAAAAAAGTGGTTTCTAAGAAAAAGTACAGCGATTTTTTTTTTTTTTTTTTTTTTGCCCGGAGAAAGTATTTCTCAAAACTACGAAGAAAACGAAAATTTGAGAATCAAGTCTCTACAGATCGAAGCATAAAAATGAGTTTAGGATCAACTTTCTGCTTATGAAAAGAAGAAAAATGTTCGATCTACAGACAGAGAAAGCTTACCATTGTCAATTGTGTGCTTCAGAAACTATTTTGCTCCGTATTTACTCCCTTTTGCCCCTTCCCCGAAAAGACATTTTTTCCCCTTTAACAAATTTCTTTCTCAAATTCTCTCAGAAAACGTTGTTAGATATTGACCGAACATACTTCGAAAGACTTTAAGAGATGGCGTCGTGTTTCAGAAGCAAATATTAGTCTTTGAAGGCTGTCAACTGATGCCATTGTTTTCGTTACCTAATTGAAACCTGTTCACAGCTAAAAGAAAAATCAAACTTTTTTCCTTGTTTTTACTGAACTTTTTTGCATTAGACTAAATTCATTTCCTTTTCTAGAATACTATTAACATTTTTTTACATACACAATTTAAAATGTAATACTTTATTGGTTGTTTTTCAAATGTTTTTTGAAATAACAGGTGTAGTTTTCTTACCTCGTTTAAAATCATTAAGGTAATTATGAGCCAGTGAGACTCATTTTCATCTGGAGGGAACACAGCACTAAAAATAATACCGCGTTCATAAGCAGAAAGGTCAGATTTGGTTTTATCGGGAGGATGGTCAATGGAAAAAAAATGGAAATCAAATAGTTTTTAATTCATAATCTTACTTAAAGATCTCAGTTTTCCAGGATTCAAGATTCTTTTTTTCAGCATTTGTATGTTATGGACGGTAGGGTGGGTCGAAAAAATTTATTTTAGAAATTTATTTTTGGATAGCATGCAAAAGTTTCTCCATTAGCTAGTTGAAACTCACAAAAAAATTCTCGAACGTTAAAAAATATCTAGCTGGCCCCAATGACCCTGAAAAATAGAAAAATAAGAAAAAAAAAAATGCTTTTTTTTGTGAAAAAAAAAAATAAATAAATAAATTCCATATACTTTATTGAGATGCAATGAAAATGTTATGTAATGAGCCAGTAAGTGTCCATAAAATGTTTTATCAATTTTTTGTGAATATTTAACAGCACTTTTTTAACATTGAAAATAGGAAAAAAATGGAAAAAAAATATTGTTTTTCTACTAATTTGTTTTAGTGATGAATTTATCTTCAACGGAATACTTTTACTTTCTCAAAATTACGCTAAACTGAGTCACAGTGAAGTGTGTCAGGTTTTAGGTAGTTGAAAAATAAAATAATTGAGAGTATTGAAAATGAGAAAGGTGCAGCGGTTGGTCTGTTTGTCTTATGAAAAATATGTATTTGAAATCAATTACTGCATAGAACAAAAGGGATAGAAATTTAGCTGATGTTGGCGGAGAGAAAATTGAAGTTGGGAAGTGGGAAAGCAGGCTCCTTTAGTTCTAGGTGTAACTATTTGTCTTGCAATTTTTTTTGCAAGATTCTGAAGAGAGTCACCCTTTTTTTTTTTTTTTTTTTCGCAACTGAGTTTTAAATTATGCGCAGTTGAAAATGTCTCGCTACACTGTAAAAAATGAATGTTGTTTTTGCAGCATAATATAGCTAATTTTATAGTAATAAACTGTAAAATTCTGCTTTTTTTACAGTAATAAACTATAAAATTTGTACTTTTACAGTACTAAACTGTAAAATTTAATTTAACAGTAATAAACTGTAAAATGGCTAATATTACAGTTTATTACCGTGCATTTTACAGTTTTAAACTGGAACCTCTGCTGCCAGTATTATACTGTTGTTTTTACAGTATCATACAGCTAAATTTTACGGCAATAAACTGTAAAATTTCTAACTTAATAGAAATAAACTTTAAAATTGCTAGTCTTACAGTGCATTTTACAGTTTCAACCCTTTGATGGTTATGAACGAGTTCAGCTCGCAATCGAATCGTGCTTCATAATGCGCGCAAACGAGTTCAGCTCGGGAGCAAGATTTTGACCGAAATGGTTAGTGACGAGCACTACTCGCGTATTGAAATTTGTATAACATTATGTAGGAACAGCTGCCACTTTCGACTACTGCTTACTCCTAATGCTGCGCGAATTAAGTAAACGGAAACTGCTCATTTCCATAACCGTCAAAGGGTTAAATTGGAACCTCCGCTGCCAGTATTATACTGTAAAAACAACAGTTCATTTTTGCAGTGCAGCCAAATAGAATAGCTAAGCATACAATTAAAAAAATCTGGTATGGATCCCACACTACTTCCTTTTACGTGTAAATTTCTTAGTAGTTGCCTTAAGTGTTAAAAAAGTGCTTGGAGTGAGCAAGGTAACAATTCAAATATTTACTCCCCTAATCTACCACGAAACAATGCAAAAAATATTTTACAATGGTTATTTTTCTAAATATTGCTGATTTTAATATCATTTAGTGAATTTTTCGCAAGATATCGCCAATAGCGCCAAGTTGAACCCAAATTCAAAAAATAGTTTTTTCGCCAAATTTGTCGCCAACTTGGCGATATATCGCCAAGTTGGCGTCAAACACTTGGCGACCAAAAGCTTGGCGACATGTCGCCAAGTAGTGGCGCCAGTTCATATCACTTGAGTCTGTATTGAAATTAACATTGATTTACCCCAAAAAAGGGGTAAAAGAACCCTTTGGGAACATTCGAATGCAATCACAAGGGGAGGTGCACAACTAGACCCCCCTCAGAGCCTACATACCAAGCTAGAAGTTTCTACGGCATATAGTTTTTGAGTTATGCAAGCCACATACGCACATACATCCGCACATACCCCTGCACATACATCCGCACATACGTACATACAGACGTCACGAGAAAACTCGTCGTAATTTACTCGGGGGTGGTTGAAATTGATTTTTCGGCTGTTTGTATGTTGTTAGGTACATATGCACGTGCTGACAGGTCGAAAAAACTACGCGACATTCATTCAGGGGTGAGCAAAGTCAAAATTTAGACCGAAATTTGAGTGAAATTTTTTTCGTGATCACAATACTTCCTTTACTACGTAAAAGGAAGTAAAAAAGGAAAATCTGGTATGGACCCCACACTACTTCCTTTTACGTGTAAATTTCTTAGTAGTTGCCTTAAGTGTTAAAAAAAGTGGTTGGAGTGAGTAAGGTAACAATTCAAGTATTTACTCCCCTAATCTACCACGAAACAATGCAAAAAATATTTTACAATGGTTATTTTTCTAAATATTGCTGATTTTATTATCATTTAGTGATTTTTTTGCAAAATATCGCCAATAGCGCCAAGTTGAACCCAAATTCAAAAAATAATTTTTTCGCCAAATTTGTCGCCAAGTTGGCGATATGTCGCCAAGTTGGCGTCAAACACTTGGCGACCAAAAGCTTGGCGACATGTCGCCAAGTGGTGGCGCCAATTCATATCACTTGAGTTTGTATTGAAATTAACATTGATTTACCCCAAAAAAGGGGTAAAAGACCCCTTTGGGAACATTCGAATGCAATCACAAGGGGAGGTGCACAACTAGACCCCCCTCAGAGCCTACATACCAAGCTAGAAGTTTCTACGGCATATAGTTTTTGAGCTATGCGAGCCACATACGCACATACATTCGCACATACGTACATACAGACGTCACGAGAAAACTCGTCGTAATTTACTCGGGTGTGGTCGAAATTGATTTTTCGGCTGTTTGTATGTTGTTAGGTACATATGCACGGGCTGACAGGTCGAAAAAACTACGCGACATTCATTCAGGGGTGAGCAAAGTCAAAATTTAGACCGAAATTTGAGTGAAATTTTTTTCGTGATCACAATACTTCCTTTACTACGTAAAAGGAAGTAAAAAACGGTCCCTGTAAAAAAAGTTTTGACTGTAATCAGTATCCAAGTAATTTAAGAACCTTTTCCGATTTCCATCATCGAAAAGATCAGTGCCAAGGGAGAATGTTTCCAAATACCGAAATTAGCATTTTCCGATTCTTTCAGCGAGCTCCTCAACCACCGACCAAACAAAAGCTTAAAAACTTTTAATTCATGCTCTCTTCAGACATTGATCTGGGGACCTCCATCAGCTGGACCCTTCACAAAATAAACAAAGGAGCTCTTTCTCTTTGAAACAACTTTACGCAGTCTTGTATAACTATCGATTTATAGCCCTGCTCTGCACACCACCTGAGCTCGATGTAGTGTTTCTCTTAGAACGCATCATTTTTTCCCGCCAATTGTTTTTCCTGAGTTTCCGTTTTTTATTGTATCATTATTTTTTTACTAGGAATATTTTTGGGACAGCATTTCTTTTTATGTGATGGACAGAAAGTTATTTTAAAAGACATTAAGTTGAGTATAAAAGTTTGTTTGTTTCAAATGGGGATGCGTTTAGCTTCTTGCCATTTGTAGACCTAGTGCATTCCCCAAAGCCGCAAACACTCATTCATGTGGCACCACCATCGGTGGTATACCATTGCCACAAGTATTTCTGACGCCCAGTTTCCTCACTAGATGGAGGCACTTGGGCTCTATTCGATGCGAAACTGCACTAGGAATTTAATTTTGCCACGATATACTATAAGCCAAACAGGTACTCGAGGGATCTTTTACGTGCCGCAAAATCATGCGACATGAGTGCTGTCGATTTTCTGCATCATGAAAATCCAGCGACTAGAGCCGGGTTCGAACCCGCGCTTTTAGGCGTAAGAGGCCAGCGTCTTAACCACTATGCCATTCCGTCGGCATATAGTGTAAAAGTAAATTAGTAGTAAAATAGAGTTTTAAAGTAAAATTAACTAAGAACGAATATGCTCAAAATTTCATGGTGGGCTGAAAACGATTTTTTTTTTATTTCGACGGTATGGAGTGCGGAAAAGGTGCTACTGGGAGAGAAAAGTACACATAAAAAAATTAAAATTTTTTGGTCAATTTCTGGATCTGCCGCAATTGCGTTGGAGTTTGGAAAAAATGCAGTTTTTTGAGATTTTTAGGAAATTATTTTCAAAAAATTTTCAGCACAGAGGATCTAAAAATGCATCTTATGTGACAAACAAAGTAGTTCTTTCAGATAAGTATGGCGAAAACAGCATTTTAACGTTTTGACGAAATTGAATTTAAAACGTAGAAAAAAAACCCCAGGAAATTGCCAAATCTTCTAGCCATTAGTGGAAAAGGAAGGAATTATACCACAGACCTCAATTGTTTTATGGAATTTCTATGCCCCCAATGGCACCTTTTTCGACATACCTGTTACCGAAAATAATTACCGAAAATAATGTTTTTAATAATATACTAAAAATATTGAAAAAACTGCATTTTTTCCAAACATCAACGCGATTGCGGCAGATCAAGAAATTGACCAAAAATGTTCAAATTTTTTATGTGCACTTTTCTCCGCCAATGGCACCTTTTCCGCACTCCGCATCATTGAAATAAAATCGTCATTTAATAATAAAATCGAAATAAATATCGTCATTTTCGGCCCACCCTAATTTGCTTGTTATCAGGAACAGTAGAATAAGTTTCCACTTTTTCTTTTTTTATGCATTATTTTTTCTTGTTGAACGTTTCTTTTTTAAAAGCAAATAAATTTAATTATTCTCTAATGACTTTAGTATTTCAGTTTTTATTTGTACTTCCAAGTAGTGTAGTTTCATTTTGAATTCTACAATGATTACATGTTAATAGAATAGAATATAAAAAGCTTTAAAACTCTTGATTAAAAAAAAAAATAACAGCAGATTTTTCGAAAACATTTATTAATTTTAGGAAGAAAATTTGAATTTCCTAACAAAGTTGTTTATTTTCTAATCAATTTAATATTTCAATTTTTTTTCGACATTTAAAAAAAAACAAATGTGCTATGTTTTTTTAGCACGGTACCTATGAAGATAAACGATATATAGACTAGTTTGATTGTTTTTATAAAGCAACCTTGATTTAATAAGTTATTTCTAGCTGTTTTACCTTCCTTAATATGCTCCGGGTATATTTCTAAGAGAAATAAAAAGTGAAGAAAAAAAAAAGAAAAGCGCGCATAATTCTGTCATAGCCTTATCTCAGCAGCAATCCTCTACAATAGGAAAGGATGTTTTCAATTTATTTTTTCATTCCCTTTCTTTTTCTATTTCTTTGTTTCTTCTTCTTTTTTGTTTTTTTTTTTCTTTTCTTATCTTTTTCTTCTTATTCTTTTTTTTTTTTGAACCTTTCAAAATGAATCACTATTGTATTGCAATTTTAAATCCATTAAACTGCTATAACTACTAGACATTTTAAATTTTCAAAGAAATATTCAGTAATCAACCTAGTGTTACATATTAAGCACTCTATTAGATAAGGAACTGAAGTTTATTTGTGAAAACTTTTCATCATTGCACCATTGCATTCATGGAAAATTTTAATTCAGCATTGCACCAGGTATTCGTGGAAAGATTTTATCATTTCACTAGTGCATTCGTAAAAAACTCATTGTCATTATTGTACTTGTAGCTTTGTGATGATTTTTCACCGTTGCACCAGCCCATTCGTAAAAAAAAAAATCAGCATTATTGCACTATTGTGGCCGTGCACACTTTTCATCATTATTGCACATTTGTACTCTTGAAAAGTTTTCTTCATTACACCAGTGCATTCATGAAAACTTTTCATTTTATTGCACCAGTGCTTTAGATGAATTTAACATAATATTTCATTACGCGTTAACTCATCACAGCATCAATTAATATGATGAAAGGTACAAAACGTATTGCAGCCTTTTTGAAACACGTTATTAATTTTTGGATGAGTGTCTTAACTAATGTAGCCAAACTGTCAGCTAAATTCTTTTGCCGAAGCAATATACTACCTGTTACATTTTTTAAGGCAAGGGGTAGAAACTAGGGATGCACCGATAAGCAAATTGGCCGATTACCGATTAATCGGCTGGGCCGATTAATGATAATTTTGATTGTTTCCTATTACCAATTTTACCATCACTGATTTTTCTCTGTTATAAAATTCCTAGTTTAGAAATAGTAAGTAATTTATTTCTGAGAGAAGATTTTTTTTTCCATTTTCCTAGTTTTCACAAAATATTTATCAAATTTCTTAGAACCAATTTTCATATTATTGTCAATAATATTATTAACACATTGTTAGTTATGTTAATTGGACATAAAAATTCAAAAAAAAAGGGGGGGGGGTGGAGGGGGAGTCTGTGGTGAGCACTCCAATTTAAGAGTACTTTCAATCCATGTTTTCTAATAATTAGTAACAATTTAATTCAATACTTATATTCCTTGAAAATTAGAGGTTATCTAAAAGCCCTGTGCTAAGGAGAAAACTCGCCACATGAAAAATGTGTAGCAACATTGTCTATTTGTTTGTATATCTATTCAAAGTAGGAGACTTAATTTAAAAAAAACCTTTGTATCAACTGTGCAGAGTATTGTAACGAGTCCGTAGCACCTTCAACTTTCTTCAAATGAGCATTCCAATCTTGAGGAAGTAACTATAAATTTATTTACAAGTATTTACACTATTTACAATATGAGCAGGAAACAATTGCCAAACATCCAGCAATTAGGTAGCAAACAGTACACTGTACTCTTAACAGTAACTCAGCACCACGTATCTAACGTGAACAGTAATTAAGAAATTACAAAAGCAAAACATCGCCCAAGCGAATAGCGAATAAAACGAGTCACCAGAATCAAATCTGAAAACAACTGACTGACTAAAAACTGTGTTCAAGGCTATTTATACACGGAAAGAAATTACGACAATATTCTAGAAAAACCCGGAGCATTCTGTTCATTCATAACTTTGAACAATCCATTCACAAATTCTAGTGATAAGAAGAAAACCACTCGAAAATGTCTTCACGCTTATTAAAGTTAGGGCAAGTGTAAAAACTACAAAGTGTTACGAGGCCGGTATACAAGTGATAAAGGTGATATCTTCAGATACTTTTGCAACATGACGTCAGATAAAACCAAAACTAATGAAAATGATGCAAGGCAGGAAAAACAACAACTATTTACAAGATTTGTAACAGTATTATTACTGTTAATAAAATTATTCATCATAGTTTCTTAATGAAGGTTTAAAGAATAATATTTGAAAAATATATTTTCTGCCGATTAATCGGCCCGATTTTGCCGATTATTAAAAATCGGTAAAGTGGCCGATTATGGCCGATTAATCGGTACTGCCGATTAATCGATGCATCCCTAGTAGAAACACAATTGCTTGAATAAATTGAAAGATACGCAATGCGTTTAAAATTTCACAGTTAAAATTAGAAAAGAAAGAAAAAGAATTGCAGAATATTTTTGAAAGCGTTTTAGGTTCAGAAAAATCACTATTTTACTTCTAAGAATGTTTTTAAAGAATAACAGAATTTTTAAGAATGGGTCAGATTTCTGTTTTCATACACTGCAAAAAAAAAAATGGTTGTTTTTACAGAACGATTCTAGCAGCAGAGGTCCCAGTTTAAAGCAGTAAAATACACATTAATGAAATGTAAAATTAGCCATTTTACAGTTTATTTCTGTATATTTTATTGTTTTAAATTAGAATTTTGGCTCCTAGTTTTATACTGTCAAAAAAAAAGTTTTTTTTTTTGCAGTGCAGTTAGTTTTTGTTAAGAACAAAAAGTTCGCAAAAGATTCCAAAAAAAAAAAACAACTTTAAATTAAAAAATCAGGCTCAAAAGCAGTCTTTGAAGTTCCTTTGCGGATTTACTGAAATTTGAACGCGAAGCATATCGTTTCTAATCCCTAGACAAACTTTGAAAGGAGATGAAGTGAAGTAAAACTGCCGCCATGCGTCTTTTCAAAAAATATTAAAAGCATCTATGTGAAATATAAATCCTTACTTTTTGAAAGATTTTGAAATACTTTTTCAACATTAATGAAAAAAGAATTTATAACAGATATGTTTGGCAGCCATAGGGTGTTTAATGGTCCCAAAATTTAGAATTGTATATATCTTTGTTACGTCTCGAGTCTCACATATATATGGATGCCAAATTTCAAGAAAACTAGATAATATTTAGGGGTTGCAATAAATCATTTATCATAACTAGTAAATTTTCTAATATTGAAGTGTTTGTAACCAATGAGCTTTTCGTGCATATTCACTCCATACGAAAGATACTCCGGATAATAAAAAATACTTATAATCCGTGGAATATGGGTAGTAAGCAAAATGTTCTTTAATAAGCAGACTTACTGTTTATTACGATGAAATACACCACGTTTTCAAGTAAAAGTAATATAAATTTTACGGTAATAAACTAAAATTGCTAACTTTGCAGGAAGGAACTTTAAAATTGCGAGATTTACAGTTTATTACTGTGCGTTTTACACTTTTGAATTGGAACCTTGGCTGCCAGTATTATGCTATAAAAACAACAGTTTATTTTTTGCCGTGAAATGAATTTCTAAAGACAAGTTAAATTTTGTTTAAATACGGCTTCTTCAACCAAAAGATATACTTAGGTGTACATAAATAGTGTAAGTAAGCAAAGAAAATGTTACACATTAACCCATTAATGCCTAGCGTTCCTTTTTAGGGACGGTCCAAAAAAGGGTCTGAATTTCCCCAAAATGAATATTTAAACCAAATGATAGTGTTCAATTAGTACCTTGGTATTATTTCAATTCGTTATTAACAG